>JAJAGP010001602.1:120123-176244 GCA_025084515.1 Ancistrus triradiatus | reverse complement strand
AATCAGCTCAATGTGTAAAATATTAAAAAAGTAATACATGTAAACGTACAGACTCACAAGGAAACAATTTGTAAATCCATTAGAATGATCTGTATCTCTGCATTAACTCTTTCTGGTCTGATCTTAATCTGAGTACAAAATTAGAGTTTTCATGTCTTTACTGGAAACTTAGTTAATCTTTGACAGTCCAGGTTGGCAAAAGACAAAGTCAGATTTATTTATATAGCACTTTTTACAATGGAGTCCAGAAGCTTAACCGCTAGACTACAAAAGAGCTTCATGCATCTTCACAATATTTTACTAAGCTCCTCTACAATGAATTTAAATTTATTTATGTGTTTGCTTATTACATGGATGAAAATCAAAACACATTTAATAAGGAATTAATGCAGAAGTGGAGCTCTAAATGGTTCATAAACTCTCCCCTATAAACCTTATCATGCGTCTATGCATAATTCTATGATTATGATTATATTCTAACACTGAAGTGCAGGAGCAGCTTCACTAACCTTTGTCACTTAAGAGGCGGACGACTGGGTTCTTGTTGTCCAGGTACTGGTAGCATGGGAATTGGATTCTTTCTCCTTCTGGGGTGTTGATTACAAGTTTAGAGCAGAACCAGGCCTTAACAATAAGTACCCAAAAACTCTCAGTGGCCTCCAGTTCCACCATCAAGATGTTGCCAGCACTTTCTGGGCAGGATATCTTGGTTTCAGTACTCTGTTTTTAATAATAAAATAAATGAAATGACCAATAATACAGTGAAGTTTATGTGTTATTCAATTAGTGATATTTTCTGACATGTATGGATTACTGTTGTATGTCATCCAGCAAGCACTCAGTGGATTTATTTGTTTATATTTCTTTATGTGGTAACAAAAGCATTGAATGGCTCATAGAAAAACATGACATTTTTTGTGGTAGTTTCTGAAAAACTGTAATGCCTTGTGTTTGTAAAGAACTGCCACTGTATTACTGCCTACATTTCCCAGAATGCCTCTGCACCGTTTGATTAAACAGAAATAAGAGTGCCCTAATAGGAAATGAGTAATGTCACAGTTCTGGGCCACACTTACCTTTTCCATCGGCTCACATACTGAATCTTTCTGATAGTACACAGCCAGAACTGCACTGGCAGCCAGAATGGCGGGTCACATGTAGCCCACATTACCTATGGTATATTAGATGTTGAACTGCCATGATGAACTTTATTATGGCTGGCTACAGCTGGCTACAGTAGGGACTGTAGCCTAGCAGGTAAGGTTGGACCAGAAGGACCAGGGTTCAAATCCCACCTCTGCTAAGCTACCACTGTTGGGTCCTTGAGCAAGGTCCTTAACCCACAATTGTTTGGATTGTAACATTTTATCAAGTGTAAGTCGCTCTGGATAAGGGCGTCTGCTAAATGATGTAAATGTAAATGTACAGTTGGGCCACATTTGGTTAGCAATACCCTTGCCTTTGCCGTAACTGAGCCACAAGTGCCTAACTTGAGCCATATTTGGTACAAAACTGTCTGCTATCAGGGTCAGATTCACTACGTCAGGGGCTCTGGAGGCAAATTTATATCACTATCCCCATACAATATATCAAACAATCCTGAAATGAAAAGTTTGGAGTCTTAAAAAATGATGGTCTTGTAACTACTACAACTCAAATATCGTTTAGATTAAAGAGGGAAGTACAGTATTGTAAACTTAAGATATCATAAGGGACAGAACTACACATCCCATAATGAGTTGTAAATAATGTAATTTACTCAGTTTCTCAGACATGGTGGGTAACGCTGTCATCTCAGAGTGATAAAGTCCTGGGTTCGATCCCAGTTGGAGTGGCTTTGTTTCTTTCTATGTGTAATCAAGTCAGATTTATTTCTATAGTCTATAGTGCTTTTTACAATGGAGCATTGTCTCAAAGCAGCTGTGGAGTTTGTATGTTCTCTCTGTGTCTATACTCCGGGTACTACAGTTTCCTCCCACAGTCTTAAGTCATGCATGTTAGGTTAATTGATTACATTAAATTGGCCCTGACCTGTGTGTGTGTGTGTGTGTGTGTGTGTGTGTATATACAGCACAAAGGAATTCTGTAAAGTAACAGTGCAGCATTAGCACATGGCAGGGTTGTTTTTGTGTGTGTATAGTAAGATATAAATCACATGGCTACTTTTGAAGGACTTTGAGGTTAAATCATTCACCTGAACAGATTAAACAATAAACACTTACAAAGAGTGAAAATGTGGAGAGACGCTGTGGTTTGGTATCATGTTTGGTGCCGATCAGTTTGATGGAGATGCTCTCCGTGGTGAAGTAGGTATCACTGTAAACCTTCACTGTGTATTCCACCGGCATGGTTCTGCAAATCAATGGCAACATGTTACTCAGTGATCATCAAAATAAAGATCAGTTATTTGTAAGAACTTTATACAGCTAACTCTTTTAAATCAACAACAAAAATGTAAAAAAAAGTGAACCTTCTGTGTTTCATTTAAAGCCACACCCCAAACCCACTGCTTTAAAATGTGACTGACAGGCTAGCAGAGCCTTGTGATCGGAGGTTTTTTCATAACCTTTACTAAGTCCAGGTACTTGGACTTGTATCTTATATCGAGCTCACAACAGAAACCACACCACCTGCATGGATTAAAGAGCTGGAGAGTTTGGGGAAGGGCTAAATGAACTAAGGATACTCATTGGGAACATATTGGGAATAGCTTCTCTACCAACTAAAAACTGTTCATATCCCACTTCTGGACATTTTTGACATGTTTGTCTCTCAACTGCACATACTGGGTCCAGTCACACTCTCCCTGGTGTTCTGGTCTTCATCGTGATGGTAGTGGAAGCATACCAGGGGTGCCCCCGCATGACAGTGTGGGTCAACAGACAGTGATTTTTGTAATGGAAGCCTTTTATAGGATCTATTGAAACCCTATCATGCATCACAGCTATTTGATCTTTATTATCAAAATGACGACTTTAAAAAAAAAGACTGAAATATTTTGGCAGTTGTTGCTGTAGTGTTCTTATATCCATATCCATATCCATTTTTCTTTCCATCCTATGCGTCAGGTCAAATATATGTACGGTTGTGGTTAAGTGTGGCGATGGAAGGGTAAAGGGCTTCTTCTGTATATAAATAAACTTTAAAAGAAAATACAGAAACTATTAGGTGTCATTAGAATGGTGCATATGATCTGAAGACTGAGTTCTGAAACTGGATTTAAAGATAAACCATTTTGCTTTTATAAAACTATATCAATCTTAATTAGTGATAGGGTATTTCTTAAATAACCATAGGTTAATTTATTTTTCTGGTTGTGCCAGAAAATAACAAGACAAAGCTGCATGATTCCATATGAAAAGCTTAAAGAACAAGGCATCATTAACGACGGGTACACACTAATTCTTAGAGGATGTCAGTCTTAATGTTTGGAGATGGAAATAATTAATTATTTTTTAAACCTTGTTTTTAATCAAGTAAAAACAAGGTTTAATCACATATTTACTGCGCCATTATGTCAGAGTAAATTAAATTGTATTAGTTTATGAACTTTTGTCATCATTTGGAGTTAAAATATGTCATATCATTCACCACAATTAATTCACACATTAAAGCTTGTTCTCTAACACATAGTAAGCATACTTACCTTCTGCCAAAGGTGCTGGAGATGCAGCTGATGTTCAGGAAGATTCAGAGGTGATACTCTAACCTGAGATGGGTTCTGTTCACTTATATAAAGTCACAGTCCATTGTTTTTCTGATAAGTAATCTGCAGCATTCCAGTTTTTCTACATATAGTGCCAGGTGCTCTGCCATGTATATCTAACAGTTACATCTTTTTACATGTGACAATGATTCTGCCCTGTTTTTTGGGTGTGATTGTGCCAGCAGAGGTTGCATTACATGTACATACATGTTCTAACCCCTTTTACACACAGATTGAATTTGGTTGAGTTCAAAATATTTTTAATATAGTAAAAGTTAAATTCAGGGTCTTGTGTTTCTTTAAAATATTCATACTTCTATATTCAAAGTGATGTATTTTGTAGGTCTCCTGAAATACAGAGGTGCTTGAAAGTTTGCTAACCCTTTAGACTCTTCTGTATCTGAGCATACAAATTAGTTAAACATCATCACAAGTCTTAAAAATAGATAAAGAGAACCCAGTTAAACACACATGGTGATTTTTTTTATTGAGGAAATTGATCCAATATTACATTATGAACTGCGTCATAGTCAGCCAGCATTGATGAAGTCTAATTACCCTCTTAATTATTTTCCATGGTTGCACTTTCTTTGTGAAATCTTTCACCATGTTTGTCACTGACTGTACCAAGATCAGCAGGGAAGAAGTCGAAGTCTGAATAAAGAAAGGTGATCTTCCATGACATACTGCACTTCCCGGTCAACACTTGATCAATCTCAGCCTGGTAGTTTTTACATTTGCACTCTCAGTACTGGTTACATAGCCAAGATGCTCATCGTTTTTACATATGGAATAACCCAGATTTTTTAAAAATTTAATTCATACAAATACCATAATTTATCTGGATGAATAGGCATTGTTTTTTGATAATACTGACAGGTTTCATTGGTCCAGTAGTTGATAAATGACAATGGTTTCGTTGATTAGACATATACAAATAATAGATAAGATGCAATAAGTATACAATTTATGAATATACTGCTCTTCCTCTTCTACTTAAAGGGCTTCTTTCATTTTAGACAGGTCTTATTTGCAATAAATCTCTCCATTTAAAAAAAAACAGTGAATGAGATACTCTCTTATTTATCATCAGTGAATGAATACCATCCAGGTCACAGCACCAAGATGGTGACATTTGTTACCACATAAGTTTATTGATCAGTTCATTGAGCGCTCATGATCAGGAATATGGTCTACACTCTCTCAGTAACAAGCAACAGCAGTAAAAAATAGTAAAAAAATAGTCAGGTTATGTCTCACACAAACACATAAATGTAACAGAATGGTGCACATCACATTTCGATATCATACAGCATATGATGTAACCATCCTGAAGAACACCTGGACCTCACTGACTTAAAAAGGGGGAACATGCCTGTTGTAAAAGTCACAGTTAAAGAAGGCATAAATGTATATTGTATCTGAAAAAGATGCTATTTTATAGGTCAACATTAGGTACAAATTAAATAAGCATATTATCTTTCACTAGTTATATATTTCTGTGCAAAGTACAACATAAGTGGGAGACATCACTTTCAGGTTAGAATGCTGGGTATATATATATATATATATATACATACATACAACGGTTTTGTTTAAAAGAAAAACATGTCGGTGGAGATTTCACCAGAACACCGTAACAATCGGTAGTTTTTCTGAAACAGAAAATGAAGAGTCATGCTAGTTTATTTCTTGCTGTTTATGTGCTTTAAAGATGAATCCCAGGAAACACTCAGATTATCAGTCATTCTAGACTTGTTAGTCATCCATATCATCCTACACCAGACTAAACCAGTGAGCTGGAAAGCAATGTAGTTACATTCAGACCCATTCCACATGAAAATTACAACTGATCTGATCAAGAAATGGTGACCAATACAGCTGGACTCGAGCTGAAAGCACTCTTCCTTCAACATGGTGTGGGTGAAGCGCGTAGTGGAACACAAAGAACCACTGGCTAGTGTGAGCTGGTCAGGCCGATGGCAGAACACAGAGTATCACAGACAGGTCAGGCCCATGACAGAACATGTAGAATCACATGCTGGTGGAAGCAGGTCAGTCCTGTGTCAAGTTAGATTAATTTCTCTAGTGCTTTTTACATTGGAGCATTGTCTCAAATCAGTGAGCACGCTGAGAGAACGCTGAGAGAACGCTGAGAGAACGCTGACCACTGACACGAGGATTGCGAGGATCTGGCAACCCAGACTTGTTCTTCCCGATTGCACGCAGGACGCACGCTGTTTTGTAGCTGTTAGCAGTTTATTACCTTTGAACTATTTTAATTCCCGATCGCATCTGTATCGTATATAATCACATATATAGTAGGTTTTTACAACATCTTAATCATTTTCTTCTCATACTGGCGGATTATATTTTTTGCCGCAAATCGTTATTTAGTAACTTTACGGGTATACCGGCTTGTGTTTGTAGCCATTAGCTAATTACCAGAGTTACGTCTTCTTTTGCAGTAGTGTGTGTTTTTATAACTTTTTTACAGTCTTTTCCCACCGTCTTTCTGAGACTTAGTGTAACGCCGACGGGAGGTAGGAGACAAATGCAGGTAGTGGAGTAACAACAGGAGGCTTTATTGATAATAGAAACTGCAATGGGAATGCAGGAGCTAGGTAACGAGGTATGCAACCTTGTTGTGTAGTGATGGGTGATTGACTGAGTGGTGCTTGAGTAGGGAGAAAGAGAGAGGCCAAGAGCGGGAACAGGTGTAGGCAATCAGTAGGCGGGCGAGGAAGAGCGAGGCAGATTGCGTGTGTTGGAAGCGGCGCTGGAAGGGGGCGTGACACTTAGTTTTTTGTGACGTTTTGTATTAATTTGTATTAACGCTTTAATTGAGCATTGCATTGGACAATCGGCTGCACCTCAACCATATCTTCACTCGGCACCCCACAACACCACCCGAAGCTAAGTACCTTTAAATCATTAATTGTACTAATATGGCTTCTGCTCTGCTTGTTCCCTGTGCCGAGTATGGCATGTTTAGCTATTCTTCCTCCGTCATTAGTTTAAATTTTACTTGCGATAGGTGTAGGCTTGTAGCTAGTCTGACGGAGAAGATTGTAGTTTTAGAGGCGCACATCCAGACATTAGAGAAGGCTAGCTCAGCTCCTAGCTTAGCAGATCTGGACGCCACAGGTGAAGTTAGAGCCCTAGCCCCGGCAGAGTCCTCGCAGCAGGGCAAGTGGGTGACGGTTCGGCGATGTAGTCATAAGGCTAGTCCCACGAAAGCACCACTCTTTACTTTACCTGTTTCATGTGTCCAACAGGTTTGCCCTCCCAGTGATACACCCACTGAGCAGGCAGCCTGTTGAAAAAGAGCTCTGGTCATAGGTGACTCTATTTTATGAACGTGAAAACTTGCTACCCCTTTAGGGGGACACCAGACAGCTAGAGTTTATCTGTATCCCCGGAGCCAGAGTGCCAGAAAACAAAATTGTAACGAGTCTTAAGTAAACTCGAGAGACGCAGATTCTCTAGGATAGTTATTCATGTAGGGGCAAATGATATACGCCTTCGTCAGTCAGAGGTTACTAAGGCTAATTTTGTAGAGGTGGTTAGTTGTGTGGCGAAGGCGATGGTCTGATGCTGTAGTGTGCTTCTGGCCCCATCCCCAATGCGGCGAGGTGACCAAGCCTACAGCAGGTTATGGTCGCTGAAAACTGCTGGCTGTCCAAGTGGGTGCTCCTGAAAACAACGTGGGCTATATAGACAACTGGACAGCCTTTGAGGGTAAGCCTGGCCTTTTAGGATGGGAATGGTGTCCATCCCACTCGGGAGGGTGCTGCTCTCCTCTCCTGCAACATTGCCCATAGTCCCCTTATGGCCCGGTTTGTTAGGGGCTGACTATCCAGAGCAGGGTACAGGCAGCAGACAGACCGGCTTAACCAAAACTGTCTGCTGGTAGCCATGCACCGTCACCCAGAACCCACATTATTGAAAACTGTGTCTGTTACCCGCATCTGTCCTAAACATAACGCTCTCAAAAAGTCTGTTTTAATAACCTCATTAGTATAAAAACAGATAGCTGCCAAAGAAATAACAACCTTAGACTAAAGCTAGGATTACTTAAACATTAGATCACTTACAAACAAAGCAGTGACTGTAAATGAAATTAATCAACTGATAAACGCTTACCACACTCTCTGTCTCACCACTGAGACTTGGATTAGACCAGATGAATTATTTTTGCCTTAAATGAAGCCTCACCTCCCTGGATACGGTCATGCTAGTCGCCCTCATCCTAATGGGTGGGGGGGGGAGGCATACCAGCCAGAATTTTTGACGGGAAAGAGCTAAGTGTTACAACTAAATCCCATTACAAGGCTAATTCTTTTGAAATACTGATTCTTAATGTGACTGATCCATCGGTTATGGAAGTCAAAACCACACTCTTTTCAGCTTATCACTATTTTACCGTCCTTCTGGTCGCTATTTTAGAATTTCTTCAGGGAATTTGCTAACTTTCTTTCCTGCTTAATACGCCTACTGGAGATCAATGCATCTTGAGTGTGTAAACTAACTAATTAGAATGTGTGCTTTGCTCAACCCTGGATACGACTGCTTCCTGCTAGGGTGAAACGCATTAGGGAAAAAAAAGCTAGCACCATGGTATAAATGACCACACCCGTACCTTAAAGCAAAGAAACACGGCATCGAGAGCGCAAGTGGAGACATAGTAAATTGGAGGTGTTTAAGATTGCCTTGGAGGGACAGCATGGCAGAGTATAAAGCATTTACCCTCACTAAAAAAAAAAAAAAAAAACAAAAAAAAAAAAAAAAAAAAAAAACAAAAAAAAAAAAAAAAAAAAAAAGGGGAAAAAAACAAAAAAAAACAAAAAAAAAACCAAAAAAACACACACAACCAAACACCAACACAAAGAAAGAAAAGAGCAAAAAAAAAAAAAAAAAAGAACCACAAAAAAAAATAAAGCTAAGGCTCATACTTTTCTTCAATCAATAGAGAAAAATAAGATAATCCAAGAGTTCTCTTTAATACGTCTCCAAATTAACAAAACCCCACAGAAAGTGATTCTCCTGCTCTTGTGTAATTTTAACAGTAATGATTTCATGACTTTCTTTAATGATAAGATAGAAGGGGGGGGGGGGAAAACATTAGGCATAAAACTCAATGCTCATCACATCCACCAAACTATTCAGCCACCTTCCAGATGCAGCACTAGTGAAGACATCTGTTTAATGAGCTGTAAATCTTTTTTCAGATTAGAATCTTTTACCCCAATTACTAATACTGAACTATCCGCACTGATCATCTCGTCTAAGTCATCAACATGTTTTTAATAGATCCAATTCGTACACGTTTACTCAAACAAGTAATACCTAGTTAGTTACAGCAGAGCCAGTGTTAGTTATTTAAATTCATCCCTTTAACCTTTGGTTATGTGCCCAAATCCTTTAAGTCTGCTTAATTATTCAACCACTCATTAAAAAAAGCCAATCTTGACCCTTGTGTGATATCTAATTAATAGACCAATTTCAAATCTACCATTTCTGTCCAAAATCTTAGAAAAAGCCGTCTATCAGCAGCTCTGCAGTTACCTCCAAAGGAATGAAATTTTATGAAACATTTCAGTCTGGGTTCAGACCCCATCATAGTAATAGAATGAAACAGCATCAATTAGGGTACTAATGAGTTTTGTTAATGTCTCAGATAAGGGATGTGTTTCTTTTTCTTGTTCTGTTAGAGTGAAGTGCAGCATTTGACAACTATAGATCATGATGTTTTACTAAACAGACTAGAAAATACTGTAGGTATTAAGGGATCAGCACTTTTCTGGTTTAAAATCTACTTAACGGTAATCAGTTTGTTCATATAATAAATCTAAGATCTAAGCTCTCAAAAGTGAAGCTATAAACGTGCCTCAGGGGTCAGTGCTTGGCCTCTTTATTCTCTCTGTACATGCTGCCACTAGGCTCAGTTATTATTTAAAACATGGCATTAAATTTCCACTGCTATGCAGATGATACACAGCTGTACATATCAGCCAAAAAACTAATGACAGCTTACAATCAACAAAATCGAGGCTGTGTAAAGGAAATAAAAGATTGGATGTTATTTAATTTTCTCTTACTTAACTCAGATAAAACTGAGGTGCTATTAGTGGGACCCAAGGCTGTGAGAGGACAGGTTGGCTACATCTATCCTAAATCTAGATGGCTGTCCGTATGCCCAGTCTGTCAGGGGCACCATAAAAACACTTTGGTGTCACATTTGATTCAGATCTCTCTTTTTGAATGCACACATTAGCAAGCAGCTTCACTCGAATTGCTTTCTTCTTTCAATTATTCGTAAACTTATAACCTCTCGTTTTAACACTGATGCCAGAAATATCCACTTCTCTTTTAATGAAGTAAGATGAACCAGAAAAAAGAACTTGAATACTCATGCGTTTTTATAGCACCGTTCAAGGTCGATTACTGTAAGCGCTGACTTACTTACTGGATGCTCTAGTAAATCTATAAATAAACTTCAGTTAGTTTCAGAAACGCAGCATGCCCGAGTTGCTAACTCGAACTAGAAAATTTGATCATATCACTCCTGTTCCTGTTTTCTATATCATCACTACACTGGTTACCAGTCAAATTCCGCATTGATTACAAAAATACTTCTATAACTTATAAAGCTCTACATGGCCTGGCCCCCACATTATCTGAGTGAACTCTTAGAGTTTTTACAATCCAACTCGGTCTACTTCGTTCGCAGGGTGCAGGACGTTCTTTAGTTCCTAGAAATTAAAAAAGTCACAGCAGGGGGAAAGGCTTTTCTCATACAAGGCCCCCCAACTATGGGAATAAACTTCCCACTTTTTGTTCGAGATTCAGACACTCTCCAAAGTTTTAAGTCCCTAGGCTAAAGACATACCTATTTACGCAGGCTTTTGACTATATTTAGAGCAGGATGCATGGCTTGGGTCACTGGGGCCAGAGCCTGAAGTCATGTCTGGCCTGCCTGCCTTGTCCGCTAGCCAGGGTTTGTCAAGTTGGCGGTCTGGCTGAACTGGGGCTTCGGTCTTCATGATCTTGACTCGTGCATCCTTGCCTTAGACAAGTGCAGAGCTGGGGGTTCATAGTCAAAGAGTCTTATGGTGATCAGAGACGTTGGGTTGCTGTCTTCTGCCTCCCGTGGGGTTGCCAATGTCTCATGTGATCCCTCTTGGCTGTGTTTCCTACCAGTTCTCCTCTTTTTAGCTATGCTGCTATAGCTAATGCTGCCGGGGTCTCATGCTACACATGGCATCAGTGATTGACATGGCATCAGTGATTATTAATAGACACTGTGCTCTTAATCAATAACTTATTGCATTTTCTGTTTTCTCTCCGAGCTGTGTTCCGGTGCCAGTTCCAACCCCACACATGATGTTCATCTACTGTAGCTTCACTCAAGCTGCTTCCGTCATCAGCTCCAGCCCCACCATACCCGGGCCACTTAATGCCTACTTGATCAACAGGTACCAGTTTGTTTATGTAAATAATCTACACTCTAAGCTCTCAAAAGTGAAGTATGGTGTGTCTCAGGGGTCTGTACTTGGCCCACTTTACTCATACAGTGGTGCTTGAAAGTTTTTGAACTCTAGAATTTTCTATATTTCTGCATAAATATGACCTAAAACGTCATCAGATTTTTACACAACTCCTAAAAGTAGATATGTAGAACCCAGTTAAACAAATGAGACAAAAATATTATACTTGGTCATTTATTTATTGAGGAAAATTATCCATTAGTAAGTGGCAAAAGTATGTAAACCTTTGCTTTCAGTATCTGGTGTGACTTCAGTTGCTTAGAAGCTACCCTGGGGTCCTTTGTGACATCACCAACTATTACACGACTTGCTCTTGGAGTGATCTTTGTTGGTTGACCAGTCTTCGGGAGGGTAACAATGGTCTTGAATTTCCTCCATTTGTACACAGTCTATCTGATTTGGATTGGTGGAGTCCAAACTCTTTAGAGATGGTTTTGTAACCTTTTCCAGACTGATGAGCATTAACAACTCTTTTTCTGAGGTCCTCAGAATTCTCCTTTGTCCGTGATATGATACACTTCCACAAACATGTGGTGAAAAGCTTTGATCCATCTTTGATGGATCCCTGTTCTTTAAATAAAACAGGGTGCCCACTCACACCTGATTGTCATCCCATTGATTGAAAACACCTGATTCTAATTTCACCTTCAAATTAACTGTTAATACTAGAGGGTCACATACTTTTGCCACTCACTAATATGTAATATTGGATCATTTTCCTCAATAAATAAATGACCAAGTATAGAATTTTTGTTTAACTGGGTTCTCTTTATCTACTTTTAGGACTTGTGTGATAATCTAATGATGTTTTAGGTCATATTTACACAGAAATATAGATAATTCTAAGGGGTTCACAAACTTTCAAGCACCACTGTTAATGGCCCCCAACTATGGAATAACCTCGAGACTCAGACCCTCTCCAAATTTTTAAGTCTAGGCTGAAAACATACTTATTTACACAGACTTTTGGCTAGACTTGGACTGGGATGCATGGCTTGGGTTACAGGGATCTGATTCTGGGGTCATGTCTGGCCTGCCTGTCTTGTCATGCCTTGGCCTTTGGAAGTGTCTGGTGGGAGGTCCAGGTGGTCTGGGTTTTGGTCCCTTTGATCTTGACTTGTGCATCCTTGCCTTAAACTAAGGGCAGAGCTGGGGATTCATAGTCAAAGAGATTTTTGGTGATCTGGGATGTTGGGTTGTTTCTTTGTGGCTCCCAAGAGTGATCATTCAGGCTTGTTGATTGTTGGGAGGTGGTTTGCTGATGTATCATGTGATCCCTATTGGCTGTGATACATTCTGGTTCTTCCCATTTCTAGCTATGCTACTATAGTAGTGCTGCTGGAGTCTCATGCTACATTTAGTATCAGTGGTTAAAATGTGGTTTGTTGGAGTCTGTGCTCTTAATAACTACATTTTCTGCTTGTGTTGCGGTACCAGTTCCAGCCCCACATGCCAAGATGTTCCTTTGCTTCAGCACCACTCCAGCCCCACCATGCTCAGACCACAGAGGTCAGTAACTCTCTCACTCCTTCAGTCGATTGAAGATGCTATTGGACTTTCCCATGGTGTCCTGGTGGACTTTCCCATCAAGGACACAAGATCCTACAGTAACTTTTGTACTGGACTAAATAATGCTGTTATGCATATTTTACCTTATTCTGGGCAATATTTCTCTTCAGTATTGGCTTAAATGTAACAGCTTTTATATTCTTTATTTTATTATACTCTTCATAATATTTAATTTTCTCTGAAATGTTAGTTTACCTGTTATTTTTATTTAAATTATTATATTTGTAAATATGTTCTCTCCATTAATTGTGGTGTCAGCAGGGCTGAAGAAGCAGAAGTCGAGGCAGAAATTTTGCTCATAATGTAGATTGGTATTGACAGTCAGAAACAAATTACAAGCCCTGACAAGGACTAGTCACCGGTCAGCATGACAGATGCACTAAAGAACACAGGCCAAGCCCAGCTCAATCCACTCTCACACATAGCTTGAAAGATCACGGTAGGTACACAGCGCTAAATTACAGCAATACACAAAACACATAATCACACATATACAAACATGTACTATGAGATTTTAAGATAAAAATGACAAACGCACATAAAACAAAACACACAGACATACACAAACCCCAAAATAAAGAGACCATAGAGCTGCCCATTGCATGCTGGGACTTGGAACACCACTACACTGCCCTCCCCTCAGAGGAAGCCATTCCCAGTGACGTGCAGCCCCCAGTACCAGTGATTAGATGGCCTTGGGGCTTGGGGCACGGGCCTTTTGAACCGACATGGGTTGTAGAACAAATGGACACTCATGCCCTAATCTATAGTGTGTGTGTGCTTCTGGTGCTCGCTTGCACCACGCTGACATTCCCTGGCTGCCCTGTGCACCACAGCCATCCTGAAACACAGATCACGAATGTATTCACCGTAAGTACTGCTGTTCACTTCCTCTGCTGGTAGAACACTAAAGGAGAGCTCCTGAAAGCTCGCGCCTGAACATAATATGGGTAGGTGTGAATCCAGTGGTCCCAAACTACTTGCACATTTTTACTATGACCTGGGACTCAAAGTTCTGTCCCTGGTTGCTGTGGAGCTTCTCAAGCACACCAATTGGGCAGAAGAAATGTTACAATAGACAGTCGGCCGAGGTGGCCGCACTTTAATCAGGAACTGCGTTGCCTTGGGCCATTTGGTGGATTAGTCCAAGGGGACAACAACGTAGCTTACCATGATCGCTCTGGGTGAACAAACCCAAAAATCCATGGCTACTCGTTCAATTGGTGAGCCATGCTACATGGTAAACATAGGGGCTCGAGCATGCTCCGCTGGTCCCTTATGCATGTGCATGTGTCGTTCACATTGTTGCAGCAGCCAGCCCAGTAGAATTGCTGCCTCAAAACACCAAAGTGCTCCACCCCTGCTGGACCATGCACAGCATGAAGCATGTTGTTGTGAAGCTCCCGGGGCACCAGCAGCTGCCACACCAAGCCTATGCTCAACTGTTCCTCCCACCGATGGTACACCACCCCATTCCGTACTAGCAGCAAGTCCTACTGCAAGAGGTAAGCCTTTGTAGCAGGACCGTGGGGTGTCACATCCAACCCCTTATGTCCCGCGCCCAATCACTGCCGGAGCTGGACGAGCTCTTTGTCGTGCCCCTGTGCCCTCTCCAGCGCCTCGCTGTCGAGCTGGGCACACACATCCATGACCATCGTCGTGTCACACACCTCCTTCCGATCACTACTTGAGCACGCTCACAATGCTGGCAATGAACCTCCATACACGGCCGGTGAGAAAGAGTGTTGGCATTTGCATGCAACTTACCGGCACGATGTTCAATCATGAACCAGTAGGCCTGCAACACTGCGATCCACCGGGCAACTTTCCCTTATGGCTCATGAAATCGCATTAGACACGTTAAGGAAGCGTTATGTGTTCGGAGCGTTAACGAGGTGCCCAGAAGGACTTAATATGTTTAAATTCCGCCACAATTGTGAGTAGCTTGTGCCGTATAATGCAATAGTGGCATTGCCGTGAATCTCAGCAGATATGCAAAAAGAATCAGCCCAAAATCAGAAGTCGAAGAAATGAACAGCTTTATTGAAATTGCTCGAGCAAACCCAGTATGGACCGTACGTCAAACAAGACAGTCTGCCACGATCTGATATCCAGTGGTTCCCAGGGGCCTTTTATATCAATTTTACCAGGTCCCCTCATCGCACGCTACAGTTATCTTCAAAACATGCCCATCTGGCCTGCTCTGGAGATAATGGTGGAATTCCTTCCCATACACACTTTTTTATATATATGTATCAATGATTACTCTCTCTTTCTGTATCAAGTAATATATTCACAAAATATTACTTAGCCATATACCTTGCGTGGTTATGCCAAACAATTATGCTCTAATACATAATTAATCATTTTTATGGCCTGTCCACTGACCAAGCATTCAGCAGCTTACATACGTAATCACACCAACCCTCACGGGCCCAAGAGATTGTTTTGGAACACGGTGTGAGGGCACAAGGCCTCATCTCAACTGTAAACACCTTTCAGTCCCATCATTGACATACTGCAGAAATGGATCAGAAACTCAGTTGATTGACAACCTCTTATCAAGGCTATGGGCCAGATGTCTTGGAACCAGAGCTCTAGGCAACTTCTTACTTACACATTTTCTCATAACATACTGGGCACTTCTGCAAGTTATTCTCATAACAAACTTGGTTACCTCGGAAGCTCAGACCATATTTGGGCACTGACAGTCCAAACCAACTCTGGGCACTTGTTTATACTTCCCAAGCAGCTCTGATAATAGGACCAGGTGCTAGTATTACACTGAAATGATCTTTGTCAACTTCTAATAGCTTTTCTAAATCTGCTACAGTCTAATTAAATATATGAGTTATTCGAACGCTCATACTAATTATCTTCTCTGTATTAGCTCTAAAGTTTGATCACTTAATTTGAGGGCCTCTGGGATCCACAGATTCAGACACATGCTCGACCTTGAAGATAAGGGCTCAGAGCACACAGCTCTCAAAACAAAACAGAGATGAGCCCACACTTAAAAATGATTACACAGTGAAAATGATTAATATGATTTCTTCTAATGCTTAATATGACTTCTACGTAATGATTAATAAACATGCAAAATAATGTAATGAATAATAATGAATAAAGTGAGTAAACATGCAAAAACTGAATAACATAAGAAAAGTCCCACTGATGCTACCACAGCATTATATAGTGGCACACCACAAACATAAAACGATGCATAGTGACACACATAAACCCCAAAATAAAGAGACCATCGAGCCACCCATTTGCACACTGGGACCAAAACCTCCAACAGGGGGGTCAACAGCACTACAATATTTAGCCACATACTTTATGTGAGTCTGAGTAACCAGTAAATCGTACAGGTTATTAGTTATAAATGTTGATCATTTTCTAAGGTAGTGAATGAGTGATTCATGTGTAATGAAGAGTGATATGTGGATGCTGGAACATAAACAGAGGTGAGTTTTGAACCTGTTGCTATGTGAGCTTACACACCTCATTATATAAGAATATTGTGTCTCTATAAACAGTGAGTCTCCTCATAAATCTCTGTTTTCTGGGTTTCTATCAACAGGACTAGGGTTAGGGTTAAAAATTTGAAGTACGGTGTCCTTCAGGGGTCTGTGCTGGACCTGCTATTATTCTCTCTGTACAAGTTGCCACTAGGCTCAATTATTTGTAAAACATGACAATCCACTGCTATGCAGATGATACACATCTGGACGCAGTGTGCTCCGGAACAAAGATAAAAAAGGACCATCCAGACTGTTATCAGTCCAGAACAAGTGCATAAGCAGACTATGTCATGGTATGGGGTCGGGTCAGGGCCCTTGGTAAAGGTCATTTACACTTCTGTGATGCAGCATTAATGCAGAAAAGTACACTGAGATTTTAGAGCAACGTAAGCGGCCTTCAAGACAACATCTTTTCCTTAGACATCCATGCATTTATTAACAAGACAAACCAGAAAATAGACAGAACTGAAATATAGAAATCCCTTCCAGCCATTCTTGGAGGAACATTGTTTTTAAACATTTCAATCACTTTCTCACACATTTGTTGATAAACTGGAGATCATCTGCTTTTGGACCAAATCATGATTATAATCACGTGTTTGAACTCACATCATTATTTAGTTTTTTTTTAATTCATTACTAGTTCTAAATTTCCCCTGACCCAACTTTTTTGGAATGTGTTGCAGACCTGAAATGCAGGAATGGATGTTTATTAACAATTGAAATGAAGGTGATCAGACAAAACATGAAATATCTCAGGATCATACTGTCTGTAATGAAATAAAAGTCAAAGGAAATGCAAGAAACACTGCATTTTTATAATTTGCATTTTCCATACCAATCCAACTTTTTCTGATTTGGAGTTGTAATTGCACAGAAATAGACATCATGTATGGCTTAACATATACTGATTTTGACCTGTTCGAATCATATTTATGTCCTACTGACAAGGTCTGTTTGTACAACTACGGATAATTAGAAATAAAAACAAGAAAACATCGAGATTAAGGATCATTATCCATTATACAGGTAGGCCAAAAATAGAAAAAGAATTTCTACCACAAATTCTAACAGGTTAAAGGTTAATCAGAACTCCTTCATTTATGAGGGTTGTAGTAATTGAGGTCATTTAGTCAGGTCAGCATAGCAAATGTTACAGATTTTATTTTAAATAAAGAAAATGAATTAACCCCAAACAGCATGAAAACTTTATGATTTAGCTGTAGGTGTATGTATGCAATGATTTCGAGCAGTGAGAACAAAGAGAGGTCTACAAACCCTCGTCTCACGCTAAGCTTTCTTTCTTATTCCATGGAATTACTGTTTGAATTTTCAGAAATTAGAGACCGGATGTCCAACAAGTTCATACAGGTGTGATGGACAGGTAACAGTTCCACAGTCAGCTCCAGATTAATAATCAAGCTTCTGTTGTTATGTATAGAGATAAGAATGCTGATAAACATTTCCTCTGAATGATGAATAATTAAGACATACTAGTGAGAGTTACATCAGAGTTTCTGTTGAACTCACACCACAGGTTCTTAATAAAGAGTTAGAGCAGAACTCATGGATGTTCATGTTAAAACCTTAATTCTGTCTCATTGTGTGAATGTTTGTTTTGGATCTTTTTTCTGCTGGAAGATCTAACCACCACACATTGTACTCGGATTTCCAGTACAACTCTGAGTTCTGTCATCTACAGAAATTTTCAGATGACTCTGCGATCATGGGGTGTGTCAGTGGTGGACAGGAGAATGAATACAGAGAAATGGTAGACCGCTTTGTGGAATGGTGTGGAAACAATCATCTCCTGTTGAATGTGAACAAGACAAAGGAGATGGTTGTGGATTTTAGGAGGACCGGCACTGCACTAAACACTGTATACATTCGGGGAGAAGAGGTGGAGGTGGTGGAGAGCTACAAATACTTGGGTGTTCACCTTGACAACAGACTGGACTGGAGATGTCACACCGAAGCTGTATACAGAAAGGGACAGAGCAGACTCTACTTCTTGAGGAAGCTTAGGTCCTAACCCTAGATGTTGCATATCTTTTACAAGTCTGTTGTGGAAAGTGCAGTTGTCTTCGCAGCCATCTGCTGGGGAAGCGGAATCAGAGCTAGAGACTTAAAGTGGCTGAACAAACTCTTAAACACTCTCTGTGCTTGGAACTACTCTAAAGCCCCTAGAACTGATTGTAGAGAGTAGGATGCTACACAAACTGATTAGAATAATGGTCAACACAACACACCCTTTACACAATCTACTGGTCAGACAGAGGAGTGTGTTCAGTAAGAGGTTACTGCAGCTCCGCTGTAATAAGGACAGATACAGGAAATCATTCCTGCCCACTGCAATAACACTATACAATAACTCACTCCTGTCCAGATAGAAGATGAGTTACACATTTGTAACATTATCAGTTTTTGTTAATTTGTAATTCTCTGTTTTTTCTGTATCTATATTTGTGTGTTGTTATGTGTATTGCTGCTACAACAAAGAAATTTCCCTGTGGGGATAAATAAAGTACCCACCCACCCACCCACGTACGCACGCACGCACGCACGCACGCACGCACTCACTCACTCACTCACTCACTCACTCACTCACTCACTCACTCACTCACTCACTCACTCACTCACTCACTCACTCACTCACTCACTCACTCACTCACTCCATCCATCTATCTATAGGCCCAATCAGTGTAAGTATGGTGTTCATAATTGGTTGTTAAGGTATCCCAGGTGGTAGCTATGGAGTTGCTAGGTGGTTGCTATGGTATCCCAGGTGGTTTCCATGGTGTTGGTAGGTGGTTGCTATGGTGTCCCAGTGGTTCCTTTGGTGTTGCTAGGTGGTTGCTATGGTGTTGCTATATGGTTGTTAGACAGTTGCTATGGTGTTCCATGTGGTTGCTAAGGTATTCTAGGTGTTTGCTGTGGTGTTGCTAGGTGGTTGCCATGGTATTGGTAGGTGGTTGTTAAGGTATCCCAGATGGTTGATAAGGTCTGCCAGGTGATTGTTATGGCATTGCAAAGTGGTTGCCATGGTGTTGCTAGACATTTTGCTATGGTGTCCAAGGTGGTTGCTAAGGTATTCCAAGTGTTTGCTATGGTGTTGCTAGGTGGTTACTATGGAATCACAGGTGGTTGCTATGGTGTTGCTAGGTGGTTGCTATAGTATACCAGGTGCTTGCTATGGTGTTGCTACGTGGTTGCTAGGTATTGGTACTGTTGGGTGGTTGTTAAGGTGTCAAAGATGGTTGATAAAGTATCTCAGGTGGTTGCTAAGGTGTCCCAGTTGATTGCTGTGTTGTTGCTATGTGGTTGATAGGGTATCGCTGATAGTTGCTATGGCATTGCTAGTTGGTTGCTATGGTGTCCCAATACTTTGGGCCACATGCGAGGGCGTGGCGTTATACATTTGACTGTGTGTGAGGGCATGTCCTGATACTTTTGGTTGTGTGGGGGTGAGACTCTTTTTTTGATTATTATTTGTTTATAATTTGTTTGAATTTTGCCAGTAATAATTAGGGTTTTTTTTTTCAAAAACTGAACTTCACTAAAACCTTTTGATTAATTACTGGATGATATAATAAAGTTAAAAGATAGGAGGGTTACCTGTATCAGTTTTGGTTCCTACTACCTGTTGCAGCTGGGGCTTCAATTAGTGTAACACCCACAGTGAGCTCATGCAGCGGTTGTCCTGGATTTAATCCAAAGCATAGTGGATGCTTGTGATGTGTATGGGATGAGATGTGATGAATAGCTGGCCTGTTGAAATGTTTTTAAGTCGATAAATGTTACGGTTCGCACACACACAGGGTGAATCCCATTTTAGGGGCTGCATCCTTCGAAGGCTGCATTTGAAGACCAATTGCGTCATTCCTTGCCACTGTCACCCTAGGCTTGCTCAATTTGGGATTGGACGTAGTTATTAGGAGATAATCTAAACTTGTAAAGTTGCTTTGAGACAATGCTCCATTGTAAAAAGCGCTATATAAATAAATCTGAGTTGACTTGACTCATAGCGCCGCGCCTAGGCTGTCCCATTCCGAAGGCTCCTTCATATGCGGCCGACAAATGCAGCCTTCTTTTCCCTGAAAACGAAGGATACATCCGATGTACCCTTCGCGACCTACCATATCCCGAGGTGCATTGCGCATGAGGGAAACTTAGGTATATCAAAACGGTTGGCTGAGGAATATACATTATTTAAATGTAAGGATTTAAAAACTCGAACAGGTAAATGTTAAAAAGCAAAAGCGCAACATTTTTGTTTTTGTTTTAGGGAGCAAGGAGCAAACGGAGACCTTTATTAAACTGCTTGAGGGAAAATAAATGCCAGTGAACTGCAGTGAAGCGTCTCCTCCAATAATTCAAAAACCAAAAACAGCATAAAAACTAAACTCAAAATTTCTGGCTTTATTGTTATAACAATTATTGCCGTTTTGTGATACGGTGCGGGTGGGTGGTTCGGTGACGCAAACAGGAAATCCAGTGCAGAGTAGACTGTCTCATTTTGGTTCGGCCTTTGTCGCAGTCTACCCAGTCTTCCAAGCACACGCCTTCGTAGACCGCGTAGACCGCGGCCTTCGAAGGATGCAGCCCCTGAAATGGGATTCACCCACAGAAGCCCCGCTCCGCGTTGAGGGAGAGCAAAGGGAGGGGGCACTGACGTCACCCAGCTCGAGCGAGCCCGAAAAAGGAGTGGGGGCGGAGTTGGAGCTCTGGACTTTCTATATGAACAAAAAGAGTAGATACTACTACTACGTGTGGGAAAGAAAACTCGCGGCACGTGCACTACACAAAAGGAATAAAAATACGAAGCGAAAGCGACTGGCTTCCCCCAACAAGCCAGGAGCGGAATGCGTTAACCGATCGCTGAGCGAGGGAACGCGGAAGTGACCACTGAAGACTGCAGGCAGCAGTCAGAGACGAGATCAAAAATGTACCTGGGAAAGGAAATCTCAACCCTACACTAGTACTAATCCCTGTCTTACCTCGGGTCCTTCAGGTACCCTACAAGACCGACCTCCTTAACGAGGCCAGTCGTCCACTGAGCCTAAAGGGGCCGAAGCCTACGAAGAAACGACCACCTAACAAAACACACACCGAGGGAACAGGTAGTGAGTCAGGACACGTAGCGCAGCGAAGGTGAGTGCAGCCACACTGCCAAGCTCAGAAGCGGGACTTAAATGCCTGGGCTGGCAGCTGCTGCATATTATTGCGATCGCGCAGGTGCACATACGTGATCGCATAGACTGTCAGAGTCACCAGATGGTAACTAAGCCGACGCTGCCCCCTAGCATCGGTTAGTGGGACCTATGACAATAAAATTCATCAATTTTGTTTATGTCGCAGTTAAAATGTAAGAATTGAAGATGAACATTATAAAACTTAATACACTCGTAACCATATATCACTGTAACTAATATATCAAAACCCACAGATCTCAAACACTCAATTAACACATTACAACCATACAATCATGAACATACCTGTATAAAAGAAGTAACTTAGGGCACAGGAAGTTCATGCAGCCAAAACAGCAGTCTCCAAATGCCTTATGTAATTGGAAAAACGTGACTGAGCTAAAAACATTGTCAAAATGTCAATTCCTTGCACACATAGAGTGAATCTACAATAGGCAAGCAGGTTGGTGTGAATAAATAAACTGTGGGAGCAATTGTAAAACATACAACACCATTGATAATCACCATTGAATTGAACTTTTGTTATTGACCAAATACTTATTTCCCACCATAATTTACAATTAAATTATTTAAAAATCCTACAGTGTGATTTCCTGGATTATTTTTCTCATTTTGTCTCCCATAGTGAAGTGTACCTATGATGAAAATTACAGACCTCTCTAATATTTCTAAATAGGAGAACTGGCACAATCAGTGGCTGACTAAATACTGACTAACTACGTTTTTGCCTCACTTGTATATATCATAGCATAGCCTACCTGAAACATGCTTTAAAACTCTTACACTTTACCATTCAGGTTGGCAAAATCAGTAAGACAAATCTTATTTTATAATAAATTGTTGAATATCTCCTGTAATTTACTGAATAATGTATTGAAAGTGAAAAACATCCTCAAAATGCTTACTGTGGTGGTGAAGTCCAGGCGCTGCTTGCTCAGCTGGCTCATCAGACTGGATATGTGGGAGAGTATCGTACTGTGCAGCACAAGGACCCTGGTGACTTATTTCTACCAAAGAATATTGTACTGTAGATGTGAAAATAAAAGCAAAATCCACAGGAAACACAGCGGAGATCTGCACTGAGTGTTAGACTGCCGTTGTTAGACTGACAGGTGGTCCTATGTTTCGGGCTGGAATGAGTTGTTGCGTCTCGACTGGTACAAATGTAAGTGAGTGTGCCACGTTCCGAACCAATGACGAGTGCTTCGACAAATTGTCCCTCCTTCAAACTGGGCATGTGTCGAGAAACTGAAATCGACGGGTGCGAGATGGTAGAGTGCTGAGTTCTGACTTTTTGTAATAATAAAATTAATATTAATAAAAATACTTCATTTATATTGTATCCTATATTGTATAGAATAATATTGATATGCTCAATATTATGAAGGGCCAATAATTTTGAGTTCTGAAATTGTCTCCAATCTGGATAATGTCTGGATGTCTACAACCTCAGATTTGTGTTTGTGTGTTTTTGACTTCTATTCCCAAAAAGTGACCAAAATAATGCTTGTCTCCAAGTGACGTATAATTTTCAGGTGTTTAAAATGGTTTCATCATCAAAAATTATCAGTAAGAATGTTTTTTAGATGGGTTTTAAATAACACAGATCACTATTTATCCCCCAGGAAAGCAGTGTCCCCATATGTGTGTTAGGTATGTCACTGCTCCTTTAATAGTGGCCTTATTTATCTTATTAAATGTTTTTGACCTGACTCAGCACGTATCTAGCCCTTGCTCATTAACATGGACATACTTTAGATTGGGTCATATCTCATGGGCTAGACATCAGGGTGTCCGCTGTCCCTTGATGTTGGAATAATTATGATCACTACTGTATCTTTTCACATTGACTTATGCTTACCAATGTTAGTTAAGCAGGAAATTAATTAGCAAGCGTATTTTACTGATTATTTTAAAAACTTAATTTCTCAGATCTGTTTGGCCTTAACCTTTCCTGTTACTGAGGCTGAACTGTGATTGCCTAGTTGGAAATTTCACCACCAGAATTAGTGATTGCATTAAACTGTATCTGGCACCACTAAAAAACTACTACATTGTGTGTCATTCATTAATAAAGCCCATGAAAAAAAGCAAACCACCATAGTTAAGTTAAAGAGAGAATGCAGATATGAAATGAAAGAAAAATAAGACACACTTAAACTCCAACTATTCATTATGATCTATACAAACAAAAATGACCTTAAACAGCTCAGCAGCCCAACTTAGGACTTCAAGGTCAGAGTATTTCAACAATCACAAACATCAAAACAATAACAAGAAATCCTAAATTCCCTTTTTCTTACAATAGGACAGACTGGTTTAAACTGTTTCCTCTCAAGCCACATTAGAGACCTCAACTGAAAAATGTGAAGAATTTTCAGTATTTCTTTGATAAGCAAAAGACCTTCCATTAGAGAAGGCATTGTGTTAGTGAGAAGCCTCCCACCCCTGGTACACTTGGGCTAACAGAAAAGGCAGTAAAGTAATTTTGTCAGCCTTGGCACCGGTTAGTCGTTGAAACACTCACAAAAGTCAATCTCACCTCTGAATAACACACCAGCTGCTCCCTCTCGACCATCTACCAGCTAAATATTTCAAAACAGTTATCTGATCTATTCTCTGATGAATGTTTGGAACATTGTTAATCAGTCACATACAACAAGGGAATCTACCCCCAGAGTCTTAAAAAACTGCTGTTCTTAGGCCTCTTCTTAAGAAGAGCAGTCTTGTCCCGTCCATTATTGGAATAACAAACCATTTTTTCTAATATTCCTTTTCTGCTAAGGTCATTGAAAGGGTGGTATCTATGCAACTAGGTGACTTTCTCCATTCAAACCACATACATTAATAAGCTTTTCAATCTGGCTTTCGGGCCCATCAACAGACATGAAACGCACTAACTAAGGTTAATAAAGATGCTGGTAATACATGTATATTAGTTCTATTAGACCTTAATGCAAGCCTTACTGTAGACCATGAGATTTGCTTAAATCCCCTAACACTACTGGTTGGTCTCATTGGCTCCACACTAAACTGGTTCCAGTCCTATTTGAGTAGCCATAAATAATATGTTACAGTCAGAAATCTTCATCCAAGCATCACCCCCTCTGTCATGTAGAGTGCCACAAGGGCTCCATTCTAGGACCAATGCTGTTTACTCTTTACTAGCTAACCACTGGCCAGAATGATTAACAAATATAATTTTCCTTTGGAACTCTCTCCTGATGACCTGAGGGCTCTGGACGATCTTAACACATTTAAAAGGAGGGGTTAAGACACACATCTTGGGGTTAGGCATTTTGTTAATGTTTTATCTGTTTAGATTTCATCATGTTTTATTGCGTCTGCACTTTTAAATGTTCTATTTTATGTCATTCTGCTGTTTTATATTCTTTTATGTATTCTTTCGTTTTTAGCACTATGTTATTTTTATTCTTTTGCTTTGGTAAAGCAACTTTGTAAAATGTTGTTTGAAAAAGGGTGTGTGTGTGTGTGTGTGAGTGAGTGTGAGTGTTGGGGTGAGGCACACACTTGATCTGCTTGTTCTTCTGCGCTGTTGGTTTGGCACTCCTGGTTAAAAATAAACATGTTGAAACTTCACCAGAATCAGATGCTAAGAATTATTTTCTCAACCTACTCCAATTAAAAAGACAATTGTCCCAAGGTCACATTGAGAAATTGTAACCCAGGGGTTGGGCTTGTTCAAGTCAAAGTTCAAAGAGTTCAGATTTTATTTATATAGCGCTTTTTTACAATGGAAAGCATTGTCTCAAAGCACTTTACAAGTTTAGATTATCTCCCTAATAAACTAAGTCCAAATCTCAAAATGAGCAAGCCTAGGGTGACAGTGGCAAGGAAAAACTCCCTAGTTTCTAGGAAAGAAACCTTGGGAGGACCAAAGACTCAAAAAAGGAACCCAACCTCCTTGGGCGGCGTAGATGATAAATCTAAAGAGAGCGAACTAAAGTCATGGAGTCCAAAGTTTGAAAAGAATGTGAAGTATGCACATCGACATTAAGTGGCCCAGTATGATGATAAATCTAAGAGCGAAACTGAAAGACAGTCATGGAGTCAAAGTTCGAATTTATAAAATGTGAAGTATTCACATCGACATTAAGTGGCTCCCGGGTATGATGATAAATCGAAGAGCGATACTAAAGTCCATGGAGTCATGGTCGAATAAAAATGTGAATTATGCACAGTAGAAATAGCTCCATCAGATGTACATCATGTGGGGCCGGAACTGCCGGAACACAGCTCGGAGAGAAAAACAGAAAATGTAATTAGTTTATTGATTAAGAGCACAGTGGTTTATTAACAATCACTGATTGCTATGTCAATCACTGATGCCAAGTGTAGCACTGAGACCCCGGCAGCATTAGCTATAGCAGCACCATAGCTAGAAAGCTAGAAAAAGAGGAGAACTGGTAGGAAAACACAGCCAAGAGGGGATACAAATGAGACATTGGCAACCCCACGAGCGGCCAGAAGACAGCAACCCAACGTCTCTGATAACCATAAGACTCTTTGACTATTTGAACCCCCCCAGCTCTGCCCTTATTCTAAGGCAAGGATGCATGAGTCAAGATCACGAGGACCCAAGCCTAGTTCAGCCAGACCGGCCCCACTCAACACTCACCGGCTAGCGGACAAGGGCAGGCAGGCCAGACATGACTCCAGACTCCGGCCCCAGCAACAAAAACCATGCAACCTGGTCTAAATCTAGTCAAAAAGCCTGCGTAAATAAGTATGTCTTTAGACCTAGACTTAAACTTTGGAGGGTGTCTGAATCAAATCGAACGAAAGTGGGAGTTTTATTCCATAGGTTGGGGGGCCATGTATGAGAAAGCCTTTCCCCTGCTGTGACTTTTTTTAATTCTAGGAACTAAAGAAGTCCTGCACACCTGCGAACGAAGTAGGACGAATTGGATTGTAAAACTCTAAGAGGTCACTCAGATAAATGTGGGGCCAGTGCCATGTAGAGCTTTATAAGTTTTATAAGAAGTATTTTTGTAATCAATGCGGAATTGGAACTGTAACCAGTGCAGTGATGATAGAACAGGAGTGATATGATCAAATTTTCTAGTTCGAGTTAGGCACTCGGGCAGCTGCATTCTGAACTAACTGAAGTTTATTATAGATTTACTAGAGCATCCAGTAAGTAAGGCGGTTACAGTAATCCAACCTTGAGGTTAAAACGCATGAACAAGTTTCTCTGCATCATTAAAAGAGAGGATAGTTCTAAGTTTAGCGATATTACGTAATTGAAAGAAAGCCAATTCGAGTGGATGCTGCTAAATGTGCGCATCAAAGGAGAGATCTGAATCAAATGTGACCCCTAAGTTTTTTACAGACGGACTGGGCAATACTGGACAGCCATCTAGATTTAGGATAGATGTAGCTAACCTGTCTCTCACAGCCTTGGGTCCCACTAATAGCACCTCAGTTTTATCTGAGTTAAGTAAGAGTAAAATTAAATAACACATCCAATCTTTTATTTCCTTTACACAGTCCGCGATTTTGTTGATTGTAAGGGCTGTCATTAGTTTTGGCTGATATGTACAGCTGTGTATCAGCTGTGTGTCTTTGAGGGGTACTTGCAGTGTTGTTGTTTTTTTTGACAGAATACATTCTGCTCACTTAATCATGCAAAAATCCCACTCAAGCCGAATTAAAGTTTCAGTGGAGACAAACAGACAATTATTTGCAATCTACTCATAAGCACAGCAAATAAGGACAAAACCACACATCATAAACCGCGATGCGGAGGGAAAAACAAAAAAGCCTCAGTTTTACTGGAATCTTGTATGCCCTTTCTCTAAAGCAAGATCTAATCAGTTCAAATGTTTTACAAACATTGGGCAAACTCTGGCTCGGCACACTTCACACTACCCTGATCTTTTGTTTTTGAATAGGAATTTCCACTGATTTTTAATTGTAAACGTAGGTCTCTAAACTTAATATAATAATTGTACATTCAATTCTTATATAAATTATATTAAATCCAGATGATGTACTTAACTTACTCTCTCTCTCTGGACTTCTGCAATCTCTGTGACCATGATAAGGCCATAAACTAACACTTTAACCTCAAAAATGTATCTATTATCATCATATGCACTTACAGACTAAAAAGATCCTCCTGAATCAATTTGCTTATTACTCAAATCACAAATTCAAGATTCAAGATTCAGAGATTCAAAGAGTTTATTTGTCATTTGCACAGTAAGGAACAGGTTTCCGTGTACAATGAATTCTTTCTTTGCCCCTCACCAAGAATGCCAAAACAGAAAAGAAAAAAAAAAAAAAGAAAGAAAAATACAATGAATCAACAACAGCAAACAACAATAATAATGAAAATAAATAATAATAATAATAATAATAATAATAATAATAATAACAAAAACAAAATAACTAGTACAAAATTAAGTAGAAACAAAAATTACTGCCATATATAATATGGATATTATTACCACCAGTGGGAATCTGGTTATTGTTTCAATTAAAAAGGAAGTGAAAATGTGCAAATGTGGTAAATGTGCAAATGTGTAAAGTGGCAGTGCATGTAAACATGTAGACAATAAAGGTGCAGGGTTATTTCTGCAGGTTCAAGAGTTGATGGCAGTGGGGAAGAAGGAGTTCTTTAACCTGGTGGTTTTACATTTGACACTTCTGTATCCTCCGACCTGAGGGGCAGAAGTGTGAAACAGTCCGTGTTTGGGGGTGGGTGGGGTCTTTTAGGATGGATGGCAGCACTCCTGTGGGACTCTGTGATGGTAGATGCTCTGCAGATAGGGCAAGTGGAGGTCGCATGGTGATCTTCTCAGCAGTCTTCACCACTCTCTGCAAGCGTTTACGGTCCATCGCAGTCGTGCTGTTGTACCACACGGTGATGCAGATGGTCAGGAGGCTCTCAATCACACAACTGTAGAGAGTTGCTGAGGATTTTGGGAGACATCCCAAAACTTTTCTCAGCCTCCTCAGGAAGTTAGTACAGTCGCTGCTGAGCCTTTTTGACCAGATGCGTGGTGTTCAGCGTCCATGTGAAGTCCTCACTGATATGGACGAAAACGCCCAGGCCATTTAAAGCTGCTCACCTCTCCACATCAAGCTCCTGGATGAACAGTGGCTGATGAGGTCTCCTCCCTTCCTCATGTCCACTATCAGCTCCTTTGTCTTCTCCGTGTTGAGGGCGAGGTTGTTGTCCTCACACCATGACCACCAGGCCTGGTCACCTCCCCCCTGTAGGCCGGGCTTCATCTCCACCCAGTGATACATCCGATCACTGCGGTGTGTATTCAGCAAACTTCAGATTGATGTTGTCCTTGTGGTAGCGATGCAGTCAGGGGGGAACAGGGTGTAGAGGATGAGGCTAAGGGGACACATCCCTGCGGCCGGGTCCCGGTTATGGGTTGTGATGGCTGACTGGAGTACCAGATCCTAATTAACTAAATTACACATGAGCATGTGAAATAACCCAGACTCAACAAGGTCTGTTTGGGTGTGTATTGTGTGTGTGGTGCTTGAAAATTTTGTGAACCTTTAGAATTTTCTATATTTCTGCATAAATATACCTTAAAACATCATCAGATTTTCACACAAGTCTTAAAGTAGATAAAGAGATAAGAGATAAAGAGAACCCAGTTAAAACAAATGAGACAAAAAGTTATACTTAGTTCAGTTATTTATTGAGCAAAAATTATCCAAAATTACATATTAGTGAATTCTTACGTGAACCTCTAGGATTAGCAGTTAATTTAAAGGTGAAATTAGAGTAAGGTGTTTTCAATCAATGAGATAACAATTAAGATGTGAGTGGGCACCCTTTTTTATTAAAGAACAGGGATCCTATCAAAGTCTGCTCTTCACAAACACGTTTGTGGAAGTGAATCATTGACACGTGAACAAAGGGGGGTGGAGATTTCTAAGAACATCAGAAAGAGAGTTCTTGATGCTCATCAGGCTGGAAAAGGTTTACAAAACCATCTCTGAAGAGTTTTTTGGTTTTCTTTTTTTTTTTGGACTCCAACGATCCACAGTCAGGACAGATTGTGTAATAATAGAGGAAATTCAAGAGCATGTTACTTTTCCCCAGGAGTAAGTCGACCAACAAAGATTCATCACTCCAAAAGCAAGGCATGTAAATAGATGGCTGAGGTCATAAAGAAACCCCAGGGTAAACTTCTAAGCAACTGAAGGCTCCTCTCACATTGGCTAATGTTATGTTCATGAGTCCATCCATCAGAAGAACACTGAACAACAATGATGTGCATGGCAGGGATGCAAGGAGAAAGCAACTGCTCTCCAGGAAGAACATTGCTGCTCGTCTGCAGTTTTGCTCAAAGATCACATGGACAGCCAGAAAGCCCCTTGGAAGAATGTTTGTGGACGGATGAAACCAAAATAGAACGTTTTTGGTTTAAGAAGAAAATCATTATGTTAGGAGAAAGGAAAACACTGCAATTCCTGCATAAGAACCTTATCCCATCTGTGAAACATGGTGGTGGTAGTATCATGGTTTGGGCCTGTTTTGCTGCATCTGGGGCCAGGACAGCTTGCCATCATTGATGGGAATAATGAATTTGAATTATATCAGAGAATTCTAAAGGAAAATGTCCAGGACATTCTGTCCATGAACTGAATCTCAAGAGAAGGGTGGGTCATGGAGCAAGACAACGACCCTAAGCACACAAGTCGTTCTACCAAAAAATGGTTAAGAAAGAATAAAGTTCATGTTTTGGAATGGACAAAGTCCTGACCTTAGTCCAATTGAAATGGTGTGGAAGGACCTGAAGCGAGCAGTTAAAGTGAGGAAACCCAGCAACATCCCAGAGTTGAAGCTGTTCTGTATGGAAGAAGGGCTAAAAATTCCTCCAAGGTGGTTTGCAGGACTGATCAACAGTTACAGGAAACGTTTAGCTGCAGTTATTTGCTGCACAGGGTGATCACACCAGATACTGAAAGTAAAGGTTCAGATACTTTGCCACTAACTAATATGTAATATTGGATCATTTTCCTCAATAAATAAATGACCAAGTATAATACATTTGTCTCATTTGTTTAACTGGCTTCTCTTTATGTACTTTTAGGACTTGTGTGAAAATCTGAATGATGTTTTTAGAGGTCATATTTATGTGGGAAATATAGAAAATTCTAAAGGGTTCACAAACTTTCAAGCACCACTGTATGTCTGCTGACTATACTTTAACTATTAATAAGTGGGGGACACCATGTTTTACCACGTGTCCTAAATTACGTAAGGAACTACGAAGATACCACGTACCCCAGTTTTTCAGTCACTAACATACTGTTTAAATGTAATATGACAAATAATTTATTAAACTGACCAGTGTTTGTTCTCTTTTAAAACATTCTGGTGGTTTAAGTGTGTGCGTCTCTGTAACAAGTTACTAAAGTTCTAAACATCCCCACGTACAAAGCCATTGCACACACACTTAATCCAAATTTGAATCTAGGCATTATCATAGCCTGGGTGAGGATTGTTGATCATTTTCACTATGAATCCACAGGTGCATGAGTGATAAGCACTTCTTAGTAAGGCTGACACACCAAACTGTTTACAATGTCTCCTGGAAACAATCAGAGCACATCTCAAGTAGCTAAATCAAAAACCTTTTCTCATTAGCCTCATTAGATAATATTCCAACATCAATTTAGTACAGAATGAAGTATAATGCATAGGGGTCGATACGTGAGATCATCACCTGTCAGAGAAAAACTATATACTTTCCGAGCAGGGAACAAAAAATAATAAAACATAATTCAGATGAGAAATTATAAAATTATGGTAGTTCTCACACCAGAGCCTGGAACCATCTTTTGATGGACAGGCTGCTCCTAATAACTGGGTGGGACCATACCACAAGCGCTCAGACGAAAACACTTCCACAGCCAAAGAACATTCTGTACTGTCAACTTTCCCAAGCTTTGGGTGAGAAACACACAAATTCAGGCCTCAAACAGACTTAGTCTGAAGGAGTGACATCAGCACAATTAAAAATATAAATGTAATACAGAGATGAACATCATACATGCGTATAAGATATACATGATTATATGGTTACACAGATGTGTGTTTCTAACACAGTACTTTGAAGACTGCGGCAGAATTGGTGAGAGTGGGGACACTCTTTTAAAGAGACATGTCTGAGATGAGGTCTTTCATTGCCTGTGCTGCAGTGAAGCTCAGAAAAGAGGCCTCCTCCACCCAGGCCTGCCCCAGTTGGACCAGGTTCCAAGTACTACCTGCACTAATGGACACAGGAAGTACTATTTTCCTCATAAGGCACTATCTTTGGGAGAAGTTAAAAGTACCTAAATCCCACCTCTGCCAAGCTGCCATTGTTGGGTCCTTGAGCAAGACCCTTGACCCACAATTGCTTGGATTGTAATTTGTAAGTCAATTGTAAATCACTCTGGATAAGGGTGTCTGCTAAATGACATGAATGTAAATGTACCTAGAAGCCTTTGGAAGGACAAACATTTTGTTTGGCTAACAAGGCAGTGCTTTAGGTGTGGTCAATTAGGACTGTAAGTTCCATGGCTGAGGACTGCCTCTGCGATTGTATGTGCTGGATTACAAAGACCTAGCATTCTCATTGGTTCTATAATTAGTGAACTACAAACCCCACTGCAAGATACCCTGCAACTGTGTAAGCTCAATATTTGCCAAGCGTTCTCAGCAAACCCTGCAAACACCACCTTTTCCTGAGAGGGACAGAGCTGATGTGACCATTTCAGACAAATATAGACCGTTTCTAGTCTATATTGTCGATATTGTCAAATACAGACAAATAAAGAACTTTTCTATTTTCCTCTTCTGTTATTGTTTTATGTGTCTGCTTGTCTTGAAGGGTGTGCCTCTTATGGTTGTTGTTAAATTATATTTGATTTATGTTTATACTTATTGTAAAGCATCCTTGGGTTTTGTGAAAGGCGCTATATCAATAAAACTTATTGTTATTATTATTATTATTATAGACTACCACAGTGCCCACAGGTGTGGTACTGATGTTCTAGGTTTTACTAAACGCATACTTTCAGCATCAAAACAACACACACCAACCTAATATCCTAGTATCCTCACTCAAAAAGTCAGAAGTTTATTTCCCCCCCCCCCCAGGTAATCAATGACATGCTGGACAGGAACATCATAATGCCTTCCATCTCACCTTGGGCCTCCCTTGTTGTACTGGTGCCCAAAAACGATGGTTGGATCAAACTGTGTGTTAAGTACCATGGGTTAAATTGCAAGACTCATCTGGATGCCTACCCCATGCTTCTATACAGGGGAGCTTAGAGTCCTTACACGAAGCTTAGATTTTTAGTTTCTTTTTGGACTTAGAAATGCTGCAGCTACCTTTCAGCACCTAACGGAATTTGTGTTGCAAGACTTACATGGGAACTGCATCTTTGTCTATATAGATGACATTGTGGTCTACTCTCCAGATGTGGAACAACATCACAGGCAATATCTGGGGGGATATCAGTTTACTGTGGTCGTTGAGCATATTGCCCTTACCTGGGATTACAACCATCCAATGCCATCTTCATGACTGATGAGGTGGGATATTAAGGTACAGGGCTTTGACTTCATGGTTATTTACTGTAAAGATCAGTGTAATGTAGTCCCTGTAGTTCATCTATACCCTCACCACAAGTCCCTATGTCCTGGAAAGAAATTAGTTCTAGTCAGCAGGTATTCTTCACAAATTCTTCAGGCCCCTCTAGACCTAAAAGACTGTTTTAATTTTAAATTTTTTTTTTCTGGTTTTGTTGAAGTGGACTCTACATAGACTCTATTCACCCTTTCTTCTTTTGGGCTTACAGGCGTGTTGTGTTATGGTTTAATGGGGTGTTTGCTGTGTGTTTTGTAGAGGGTTTGGGTTTGGGTTCATTCATGGTATATTACACATTTACTCTCACATTATTGCAATACACCAGACCATGAACAGGAACAATGGGGGAGCAATCTGGAATACACAAAGAAACCTATGGGAGAACATACCAAATCCACAGAAACTAACTCAAACTAAAAACATTTTTCATTTATGTGTGACCTTTTAAAGTGATCAGAGTGCTCAGGAACTTTCCAGCAGTAATCCAAGACTTGTCCTGGGTTTAATCCCAGGGTGGAGTGGTCTGGGTCCTTTCTGTGTGGTGTCTGCATGGGTTTACTCCGGGTTCCTCCAAAGACCGATATTAGGTTAACTGATTACGCTCAATTGGGATTGACTTGAGTCCGTGCGTGTATGTATATATGACTATTCTTGTATGTAACTTTGTGTATAGATGTAACCTTGTGTGTGTGTGTGTGTCGCTGAAATGGTCACTGATGCTGATATGGAAGTTAAATAAGTTAAATGTGTGTGTGTGTCAGTGCCCTGATGAGGACTTGCACTCTGCAGCGTGTTGGCTCTCACCTTGTGCCCTGAGGGAGTAGATTAGTGAGAGTTTAATTAAGGGGCAGATGTGAAATATAATGACAGATGTAACCGTAAGATCCTGACATTTATCTGAATGACATGCTGAGAATTGCTTCTTTAAAACACTTTACATATTAAGACTGTTGTGAAATCTTTATCTCATAAAAAGTCCTTTTGTCAGTCATTTTGTAATTATTGCCCCATCCGAAATTTCTCTGGAAGTCAAACCACAGTATTTAATAAAACTCTGAAATATGTTTCTCATGAAAATCTGACATACAGAAGGTTAGTGTAGCTCAGTGTCACAGATTTTTATTTCAAATAAAGTAGAAGCACCATGGAAATGTTCTTCTTCACTTTTAATACTTTATCCAATGTCTAATCCAAAGCAGTAAGAACAAAAAGCTAGCTTCTATAAAGCTCTCGTTAAAAATTGGACTTTCCTTTTTATTGCCATTCAGAATGCAGAAATGATTTTTGATATGTTGTTCTGTCCAGCTATAAAAATCCTTCAGTCCATTTGATTTGCGGGATCTTCTAGACACAGACCATGGACGCATAGGATTTAATTATAATCTTACTGATCACATACATTGTTACTCGTTATACATCTTCCTAAAATTCTTTACATCCTTTGGGTGTATTACCACAATCACTATATGATCAAAAGTATATGGACACCCCCACACACCATAATAACATGATGTGAGAGTTTGGGCAGAGAATAGAGTCCTGACTCCAACCCCACTGAAATAACTAACTTTACATGGAAAAGCTCCCCTGCCCTGACCTTAGGATTAATGATTATAAACAGGGTGACTGGCACTGTGGGGGGGCACAGCCCAGGGATAAAGATGGCTGATGGTCCCACCACAGATGCTGAGATCAACCTCAAGTAATAATCAAATTTATTCGGTAGAGCTTTATATAATGAGGAGTATTGAATCAAAGCTAAATGTTATAGAATCGAATCTAAATGTTATAAGGAAGAAAACCCTGATAGGACAAAGACTCAAAAAAGGGACCCGACCTGCTTACAGCCTCCTAGATATGATGTTATCTAATAAATACATTTATAGGAATAGTTTAAATAAACAGAAAGTAAATGTAAACTTAAGAGAGAGCACAATTTAAAGAAAATATAATGTAAAATACAAAAACATAATGCCTTAGTCCACAGTGGTGCCCCCCAGAAATTTGTTCATAAGACTGGCCAGATGGACCCACTCAAAAATCTTGGGGTGGTTACAAAACCAACTGAATTTCAGGAAATCTGTGATGGCTGCTGTAGTTTATAGACAAGCTAATAAAACTACACTAATTGAGAGTAATGGAAATGCGTACTTTGGTTTCTTATTTTAAAGTTAATGATCCCAATTATCTGATGTGCAAACATTAATAAGGTGCAACAATTATTTTACTGTACAACAACAATCCTGTTTAACTGTGTTTATGTATCTGTAAATACACTTTCTGCTTGCCACTTTATTAGGTCACACACTCCCATTTCTACACTTCACTGTCCATTTGATCAGTTTTTTCCACTTCCCATAATGCTGCACTTTGTAGTTTGGTAATTACAGACTGGATTCCATCTGTTTTTTCTACATCCCTTGTCCCGATCTCTAATGTTCAGGACCCCCCACAAACAGGTCCTATTTGGGTGGAGGATCCTTCTCAGCACTGCAAGGACACGGTGGTGGTGTGATAGTGTGTTTTGTGCTAATATTAGATCAGAGACAGCAGTGCTGCTTGGAGATTTTAAACACCTCAGTGTCACTGCTGGAGTGAAAATAATGTTAATCTAAAAACTCAGGAAACTTTCAAAGAGGACAGCGTGCAAGGTGTGGTTCTACCTGGAGGAGGGTTCTGTGATGTCCTGGGGGGTTTTAATTATGTAGAAATGGGTCCTTTCATTGAGGTACAGTTGACAGGTAAATTTGAAACACAATGCCTACCACTGAGATGCTAAACAACCAGATTTTTGTCTTTATTTCATTATCTACAGGAGAACATAACATTCCTACCCTGTATTCCAAGATGACAATTCTTGTTTTCACAGGGCTGCAAATGTGTCTGATTGGCTTGATGAACATTCAGGAGCAGTCATATATGTGGACTGGACTGCAAAATCCCCACGGGCCATGCCTTCATGGGAGGCATCCATGAAATCTGGCAAAACTGAGCAATGCTTTGATGCAAGAGTGTCTGTGCATTGACATCACCTACATCTAAAAACCTATCCAGTCTATGCCAAATTGAACATGGAAGTACTACATGCTATTAGCACGTTTCAGTCACAGGTAACTAGTTTTTGTCCAGCGAGCTTACGCACATTTTTTTTGCCTTGTTACTGACAGTGACTGTTGGGTTTAACTGCCAAAGAAAAAAATCCATACCATCACCACCAGTGCCTCTCAATATGACACATTTATAAGTTTCTGCTTCCAACAACTCAGTTGTCCTTAAATAAAGTCCATAGAGAATTGGTTTGCTGACTTTGATTGAGAACTTGGTTGGCTTTGCATTCTCACCTTCTGCATCTCAGCCTGGTACACCTGGCTGCACCTCAACTGAGAGACACGTCCTGCAGCGGGTCATCAGTTGTGCCCAGAGAGCCATTGGAGCCCAGCTACCATCTCTACAAGAGATCTACAGCTCTCGCTGTCTGCGCCGAGCGAACCACCATCTGCAGCGACCAAACTCATCCCTGCAACCAGCTGTTCACCGTTTGTACCGTTCAGACATCACTACAGGTGCATCAGAGCTCGTACTTCCAGACGTTGGAACAGTTTCTACCCTCAAGCAATAAACCTCCTTAATCAGACCACAGGAACTCCACCCTCACAAATATCTGCAACTCCTAGTGACTCACGGGCACTCTGAACACTCTGTTCAGTGCACTCTGTGCTCATTACCAATATATTTGAATGGAATGACTCATATCTGCCCATTATTGCTGTCACGACGGGGCGTTCGTGGGGAGCAAGGAGACAAGCGCAGGTTCAAATATAAATTAAAGGGTTTATTTAACCAAAAGAGCCACGCGACGTAACGCAAACATATGCAGACCAACTAAAATACAGCCAGCTCGACACACGGCACAGCGAACGTGGAGCTAAACTACAGCCGGTGTGACTAGGAGACCGGTGGCTAAGCGATACATATACCAGCGGACGTAATCTGCAAACAAAACATAAACCGCGGATGCCACAGCGAGTGAGCTATAGCGGATGGGACCGCAAACCAAAAATAAAACGCAGGCGCAACTGTGAGCAAGCTAAAGCGAACGGGACTACAAACCAAACATAAACTGCGGGCGCAACCATGAGCGAGTTAAAGTGAGCAGGACCACAAAATAAACAGAAACCATGGGCGCAGCCGCGACCAAGCTAAAGCGCTCCGTACCACAACACACCTCAATAGCAGGCACAGCTGTGAACAAGCTAAAGTGGACGTACTGCAACACGAGAGGTCCAGGTGGAATTGGAGCAAACACATGTAATGCAAAAGTGGCCCTAACACGAATAATCCAAGGTGGAGAACAGCAAGCAATGCAGTCCAGATCGCCCTAGCAGCGAGAAGGGGCATAACAAGCGGAGGTCTGGGGCAAACCGTGACATTACCCCCTCCCACAGAGTCCGAGATGAAGTTAGTGTTCCTTATCCAGTGGCCCATAGGGCCTTCCATGCTGTCCGGCAGCTTCCTTTCGGGGCGACACTCTTGTTGGGAGTTGCCCTTGCAACCAAAACGAACGTCCTCAAAACAGACTTTGGGACTGACTCCCTCGGAGCCGGCAGTGGAACGAACATCCCTGTAACAGACACTGGGGCCAACTCCTTCGGAGCTGTTACTGGAACAGATGTACTGGGAACAGGCTCAGGAGTGGATGTCCTCGGCGCAGGCACTGGAACCGACATCCTTGGTGCAGGTACTGAAACTGACGTTCTCGGGGCAGGCATTGGCAGGGATGTCCTTGGGGCAGGCATGGGCACGGACGTCCTCAGGTCAGGCACTGGAGCTGACAGCCTCTGTGCAGGTACTGACGTCCTTAGAGGGAGGCACTGGCACTGACGTCCTCGGAGCAGGCACTGGCGCTGATGTGCTCGGTGCAGGCATTGGCATGGATATCCTTGAAGCAGGCACTGGCACGGATGTCCTCGGGCAGGCACTGGAGCTGACGTCCTCGGGGCAGGCACTGGTGCCGATGTCCTTGGCGCTGGCACTGTAACCAATGTCCTCAGGGCAGGCGCTGGCATGGATGTCCTTGAAATAGGCACTGGAACGGATGTCCACGGGGCAGGCACTGGAGCTGGTGGCACTACAGCTGGTGTGGCTAGGCTAATGGTGGCTAAGCGATACATATATCATCGGACGTAATCCACAAACAAAACATAAACCGCAGGTGCCACAGTGACCAAGCTAAAGCAGACAGGACTGCAAACCAAACATAAACTGCCTGTGCAACTGTGAGCAAGCTAAGGCGAATGGGACCGCAAAACAAACAAACTGCGGATGCAACCAAGAGCGAGCTAAAGTAGAGCGAACATGAGTAATACAAAGTCGGCCGATACTGCAACACATGTAATCCAAAAGTGCCGAATAGTCCAGGAAAATGTAAGAAGCACACAGCGAGCCCGGTACCTAGTGAATACTAATACCCCGCAAAGTGCATGTGTTATGGCCGCGTTTATATACTGTTCCTGTTACATGGGAGTCTCATAGAGCAGACAAATGCAGGTTCCCAGTTATGACACAAAGTTTATTAACTAAAATGTTCAACAGGGAAAGAAGGGCCCAGTAGTGGGAACAAAGGTGATGGCACAACCCCAAACGACAAGAACTGACAGTTGATACAAAACAATATGAAGGGAGAAAGTAATACCAGACTACTGAAAGTTCAGCAGTGACTACAGTATGACAACTAATGGCAATGGTGACCAATAACAAAGGATGGTACTAATAACAACAACGATAGTATAATAATCATAGTAATAATAATAATGATAATAATAAACACCACACTAACAATAATAATAATAATAATAATAATAATAATAATAATAATAACAAAACAACATTGACAATAATCAACAAGCAATAATGGAAGCTACTGAAAGCTATTTGCCGGCTATGGAAGCTACAGAAAGCTATTGCCGGTTAAGGAAGCTACTGAAAGCTATTGCCGGCTATGGAAGCTACTGAAAGCTACTTGCCGGCTATGGAAGCTATTGCCGGCTAAGAAAGCTACAGAAAGCTATTGCCGGCTAAGGAAGCTACAGAAAGCTATTGCCGGCTATGGAAGCTACTGAAAGCTATTTGCCGGCTAAGGAAGCTACTGAAAGCTATTGCCGGCAAAGGAAGCTACTGAAAGATATTGCCGGCTAAGGAAGCTACTGCAAGCTATTGCCGGCTATGGAAGCTACAGAAAGCTATTGCCGGCTAAGGAAGCTACTGAAAGCTATTGCCAACTATGGAAGCTACTGAAAGCTATTGCCGGTTAAGGAAGCTACTGAAAGCTATTGCCAGCTAAGGAAGCTAGAAGCTACTGAAAGCTATAGCCGGCAAAGAAAGCTACTGAAAGATATTGCCGGCTAAGGAAGCTACTGCAAGCTAATGCCGGCTGTGGAAGCTACAGAAAGCTATTGCTGGCTAAGGAAGCTACTGAAAGCTATTGCCGGCTAAGGAAGCTACTGAAAGCTATTGCCAGCTAAGGAAGCTAGAAGCTACTGAAAGCTATAGCCGGCAAAGGAAGCTACAGAAAGATATTGCCAGCTAAGGAAGCTACTGAAAGCTTTTGTCGGCTAAGGAAGCTAGAAGCTACTGAAAGCTATTGCCGGCTAAAGAAGCTACTGAAAGCTCTTGGCGGCTAAGGAAGCTAGAAGCTACTGAAAGCTATACCCAGTAGGGGAAACTGCGGTAAGCTATGGGGGAAACTCAGAAAGGCTAAAGAACTGAAAATAAACATAAATAACAGCAAGATGTGAAAAATGAGACTATAACAACAACAAATAGTGAGCTATGCAAAGCCGAGTAAGCTAAGCCAAGCTAAGCTATGCTACCGGAGCCACGCAGAGCTTACAAAAATATAATATCTTACAAGCTGTGGTCGCAGTCGCACAGTCATATGAGGGCGAGGACCCCGACCGGGAGAGTCCAGCCAAGAGGCAATAGTCCAGCAGGCGGAACCGTGGACAAAAGGGGTATAATCCAACGGGTGGAATCGCGAAGAAAAAGGTAATAATCCACAAAAGGTAAACTGAGATAATGCTCCCGCAACAAGCTGTGAAAAACGTTCAACTTAAATAAGCGCTACAAATGAAAACAAATTCGCTTCAGGTGCAGTTGCAGCCATCTGGCCAGCGCACGGAATTGTGGGCTCTGTAGTCTTCATCCGCCCATGGAGGCAAGTGGCCGTGGACCGTAACTGTTCCATGGAGCTGTGATCAATCAGCTCGCTGGCCCTAGCTTCTCTCTCGTGTCCACCACAGCCCTGCGGAGAACCACAAGCGATGCAGTCCAGATCGCCCCTGATGGCAAAAAGGGGCATAACAAATGGAGGTCTGGGGCAAACCATGACAATTGTATCATACACAGTGTTAATAGGTAAATTTATGTTATGCTTTGTGTAATATATATTATACACCATTGCACACTGTTACTTTAACAACATATGAAGCTGCTACAGTGGTCGATAGCACAGCACAGCTATCAACTACCTCCAGTTGACATTTGCACATGTATATGTCTCGTGTGTTCACATGTACACAGATGTTATAGCACCTTGAACATTTATCATTACATTGCAACACAACTTTTATTCTTAGATCTTATATATTTTTTGCGCAAGCAACACACTGAGAGAAACGCTTGAGAGAACGCTGAGAGAACTGACGCGGAGAATTGCGAGGATCTGGCAACCCAGACTGATCTGTGGTTGCACACAGGACGCCGTTTCGTAGCTGCTAGCAGCTTTTACCTTTGATATATTTTAATTCCCGATCGCATCTGTATCTTATATAATCGTATATATAGTAGGTTTTTACAACATCTTAATCATTTTATTCTCGTACCGGCGGATTATATTTTTTGGCCGCTAATCGTTATTTAGTAACTTTTCAGGTATACCGGCTTGTGTTTGCAGTAGTTAGCCATTAGCTAACAACCAGAGTTGCGTCTTCTTCGCAGTAGTGTCTGTTTTTATAACTTTTTTACAGTCTTTTCCCACTTTCTTTCTGAGACTTAGTTTTTTAGTGACGTTTTGTGTTGACTTAACTTGTATTAACGCTTTAATCGAGCATTGCATTGGACCATCGGCTGCAGCTGAACCATATCTTCACTCCCACCCCACAACACCACCCGAAGCTAAGTACCTTTAATTCATTAATTGTATTAACATGGCTTCTGCTGTGCTTGTTCGCTGTGCCGAGTGTGGCATGTTTAGCTATTCTTCCTCCGTCATTAGTGTAATTTTACTTGTGATAGGTGTAGGCTTGTAGCCAGTCTGACGGAGAAGATTGTAGTTTTAGAGGCGTGCATCCAGACATTAGAGAAGGCTAGCTCAGCTCCTAGCTAAGCAGATCTGGATGCCAAAGGTGAAGTTAGAGCCCCCATCTCGGCAGAGCCCTCGCAGCAGGACAAGTGGGTGACGGTTCAGCGATGTAGTCATAAGGCTAGTCCACAAGAGCACCACTCTTTACCTGTTCACGAGTCCAACAGGTTTGCCCTCCTCAGTGATGCACCCACTGAGCAGCCTGTTGAAAGAGCTCTGGTCATAGGTGACTCTATTTTACGACACGTGAAAGTAGCTACCCCTTTAGGGACACCAGCAGCTAGAGTTACATGTATCCACGGAGCTAGAGTGCCGGACATTGTAACGATTCTTAGTGAACTCGAGAGCCGTAGATTCTCTACGATAGTTATTCGTGTAGGGGCTAATGATATACGCCTTCGTCAGTCAGAGGTTACTAAGGCTAATTTTGTAGAGGTGGTTAGAGTGGTGAAGGCGATGTCCGATGCAGTAGTGTGCTCTGGCCCCATCCCAATGCGGCGAGGTGACCAAGCCTACAGCAGGTTATGGTCGCTGAACTGCTGGCTGTCCAAGTGGTGCTCTGAAAACAACGTGGGCTTTATAGACAACTGGACAGCCTTTGAGGGTAAGCCTGGCCTTTTAGGATGGGACGGTGTCCATCCCACTCGGAAGGGTGCCGCTCTCATCTCCTGCAACATTGCCCATAGTCTTATGGCCCGATTGGTTAGGGGCTGACTATCCAGAGCAGGGGTCAGGCAGCAGACAAACCGGCTTAACCAACTGTCTGCTGGTAGCCATATACCGTCACCCAGAACCCACATTATTGAAACTGTGTCTGTTACCCGCATCTGCCCTAAACGTAAACGCTCTCAAAAGGTCTGTTTTAATAACCTCATTAGTATAAAGAGATAGCTTCCCAGATAGCACAAATAGCTCCCAAAGAAATAACAACATTAGACTAAAGCTAGGATTACTTAACGTTAGATCACTTACAAACAAAGCAGTGATTTTAAATGAAATAATCACTGATAAACGTTTACATGCTCTCTGTCTCACTGAGACTTGGATTAGACCTGATGAATATTTAGCCTTAAATGAAGCCTCACCTCCTGGATGCAGTCATGCTAATCGCCCTCGTCCTAATGGTCGGGGGAGGCATAGCCACAATTTTTGACAAAGAGCTAGGTGTTACAACTAAATCCCATTACAGGGCTAATGAAATACTGATTCTTAATGTGACTGATCCATCATTATGGAAGTCAAAACCACATTTTTTTTCAGCTTATCACTATTTACCGTCCTCCTGGTCCCTATTCAGAATCTTTTTAGGAATTTGCTAAATTTCTTTCTTGCTTAATACTGTCAACAGATAAGGCTTTAATTGTAAGTGAGTTCAATATTCACTTTGACAATGAACAGGATCCACTTAGAATTGCTTTCGAATCCATCTTAGAATCCATGGGTATCACTCAGAATGTGATGGGACCAACCCACCGCTGTAATCATACTTTAGATCTAATATTAACATTTGGTATCAATATAGATAACCTTGATGTTTTCCTGCAAAGTGATTCGATTTCAGATCACTATCTTTTAGTATTTGAGCTATCTGTAATAAATAAAATCCTTCTGCCTCGTTATCACACCAAGCGCACTATCACATCTGCTACTCCAGCTGCGTTTATTAAAAACCTACCAGACTTGAAATTTAATACACCTAAGGAGAGAAATCACCTTGAGTGTGCAAATGACCAATTAGAATGTGTGCTTCGCTCAACCCTGGACACGATTGCTCCTGCTAGGGTGAAACGCATTAGGGAAAAAAGGCTAGCACCATAGTATAATGACCACACCCGTACCTTAAAGCAAATAACACGGCATCTAGAGCGCAAGTGGAGACATAGTAAATTGGAGGTTGCTTGGAGGGACAGCATGGTAGAGTATAAGCATGCCCTTATTAAAGCTAAGGCTGCATACTTCTCCTCAATCATAGAGAAAAATAAGAATAATCGAAGATTTCTCTTTAATACAGTCTCCAAATTAACAAAAAACCCCACAGACTCTCCCATGCTGTGTAATTTTAACAGTAATGATTTCATGACTTTCTTTAATATAAGATAGAAACATTAGGGTAGTATTTTTTAAATTCATTCCTTACCTTAGGTTATGTGCCCAAATCCTTTAAGTGTGCCGTTATCAGACCACTGATTAACAAAGCCAATCTTGACCCTTGTGTGATATCTAATTATAGACCCAATTTAAAATCTACTGTTTCTGTCCAAAATCTTAGAAAAAGCCGTCTATCAGCAGCTCTGTAGTTACCTCCAAAGGAATGGTATTTATGAAACATTTCAGTCTGGCTTCAGGCCCCATCATAGTACTGAAACAGAATTAATTAGGGTACTAAATGACTTGCTAATGTCTTCAGATAAGGGATGTGTTTCTTTTCTTGTTCTGTTAGATTTAAGTGCAGCATTTGACACTATAGATGTTTTACTAAACAGACTAGAAAATGCTGTAGGTATTAAGGGATCAGCACTTTCTTGGTTTAAATCCTACTTAAACGACCGGGACCAGTTTGTTCATATAAATAATCTAAGGTGTAAGCTCTCAAAAGTGAAGTATGGCGTGCCTCAGGGGTCAGTGCTTGGCCCGCTTTTATTCTCTCTGTACATGCTGCCGCTAGGCTCAGTTATTCATAAACATGGCATTAGTTTCCATTGCTATGCAGATGATACACAGCTGTACATATCAGCCAAACCTAATGACAGCCTTACAATCAACAAAATCGAGGACTGTGTAAAGGAAATAAAAGATTGGATGTTATTTAATTTTCTCTTACTTAACTCAGATAAAACTGAGGTTCTATTATTGGGACCCAAGGCTGTGGGAGACAGGTTGGCTACATCTATCCTAAATCTAGATGGCTGTCCAGTATTGCCCAGTCCGTCTGTAAAAAACTTAGGGGTCACATTTGATTCAGATATCTCGTTTGATGTGCACATTGACAGCATCACTCGAATTGGTTTCTTTCAATTACGTAATATCCCAAAACTTAGAAATATCCTCTCTTTTAATCATGCAGAGAAACTTGTTCATGTGTTTATAAACTCAAGGTTGGATTACTGTAACGCCTTACTTGCTGAATCCTCTAGCAAATCTATAAATAAACTTCAGTTAGTTCAGAATGCACCCGCCCGAGTGCTAAATCGAACTAGAAAATTTGATCACATCACTCCTGTTCTATCATCACTGCGCTGGTTACCAGTCAAATTCCGCATTGATTACAAAATACTTCTTATAACTTATAAAGCTCTACATGGCCTGGCCCCACATTATCTAAGTGAAATCTTAGAGTTTTACAATCCAACTCCTCTACTTTGTTCACAGGGTACAGGACTTCTTTTAGTTCCTAGAATTAAAAAAGTCACATCTGGGGGAAAGGCTTTCTCATACATGGCGCCCCCAACTATGGAATAAACTTCCCACTTTCGTTCGAGACTCAGACACTCTCCAAAATTTTAAGTCTAGGCTAAAGACATACTTATTTGCACAGGCTTTTGACTAGATTTAGACCGGGATGCATGGCTTGGGTCACTGGGGCCGGAGTCTGGAGTCATGTCTGGCCTGCCTGCCTTGTCCGTTAGCCAGGAGTGTCGGTTGGGTGGTCTGGCTGAACTGGGCTTCGGACCTCTTGATCTTGACTCATGCATCCTTGCCTTAGACTAAGGGAAGAGCTGGGGGTTCAGAGTCAAAGAGTCTTATGGTGATCAGAGACGTTGGGTTGCTGTCTTCTGTCTCCCGTGGGGTTGCCAATGTCTCATGTGATCCCTCTTGGCTGTGTTACCTACCAGTTCTCCTCTTTCTAGCTATGCTGCTATAGCTAATGCTGCCAGGGTCTCATGCTACACATGGCATCAGTGATTGTTAATAGACACTGTGCTCTTAATCAATAACTAATTACATTTTCTGTTTTCTCTCCGAGCTGTGTTCCGGTACCAGTTCCTGCCCCACACATGATGTTCATCCGCTGTAGCTTCACTCAAGCTGCTTCAATTATCAGCTCCAGCCCCATCATACCCAGGCCACTTATGTCGATGTGCATAACTCTCACATTTTATATTCGACCCATGACTCCATGACTGTAGTTTTCGCTCTTAGATTTATCATCATACCCAGGCCACTTAATGTCGATGTGAATACTTCACATTTTATTCGAACTTTGACTCCATGACTGTAGTTTCGCTCTTAGATTTATCATCATACCCAGGCCACTTAATGTCGATGTGCATACTTCACATTCTATTCGAACTTTGACTCCATGACTTTAATTCGCTCTTAGATTTATCATCTACGCCGCCCAAAGAGGTTGGGTCCCTTTTTGAGTCTTGGTCCAACCCAAGGTTTCTTCCTAGAACTAGGGAGTTTTTCCTTGCCACTGTCACCCTAAGCTTGCTCAATTTGGGATTGGACGTAGTTATTAGGAGATAATCTAAACTTGTAAAGTTGCTTTGAGACAATGCTCCATTGTAAAAAGCGCTATATAAATAAATCTGACTTGACTTGACTTGACTATTGTTCTTCCAAATATTATTAGTGTGTTGAGCAAGCAACACACTATTATTCTTCCAAATATTATTAGTGTGTTGCATAAGCAACACACTATTGTTCTTTGTAATATTATTATTTTTATTACTTTTATTTTTATTTTTATTTCACCTGATTTTCGGTGCGTATCTCCTCCAACAGTTTTCGAGATATAGACACGGGACAAACACCAAAACACCCGGCATGTTCCGGAGAAGTGGGCTTGTTGATAGCTAAGAGAAATGTTGTTGCATTCGCACGCTACACTCGCATTTGTGCGAAAAAAAAAGTCCCATTCACTTGCATGGGATTTTGTGTTTAAACTGCCGTAACTCGGTCAATTTTAAAGCTACAAACACCAAACTCGGCATGGTCGGACTTGGGCTGACCAAAACCCAAAATCTCAAGTTTCGGGCACATAACACTCTTTGATCACTTTCTATCACTCCTTAAAAATCACTCCATTCATTGAATAGGGCAGAAGCTAGAGTGTGCCACTCTAGATTTCCGGAAAATCGAATAATTCACTTTTTTCACTGAACAAACGTGTCTAAAACCCTGATACTTTCACCTAGAAACTCCATTTCAAGTGCAAATGGTAGAGATAATTCATCAAAAGATGGCATCGCTAAACAAATTATTTTTCGAGTTATGACGATTTGTTCGAGACCAGGGACTGAAACTTCCCACATTCACAGCCATGTTAAATTTGGGAACGGCGAGGCGCCTTTTTTCAAAGTTTCATTTGTGTTTAACCTGTCATAACTTCAATCCACATCATCTTATATTGTAGCGATCTGCAAGGGGTCCTCTCTCACAGAAAACTTTCAGATAATTGATTGGTTACATATTTTTTGAGTTATGACCATTTGTTTGAGAGGTCCAAAATCGCTTGAAAGTCACTTTCCACACGGACTTTCTGTCACAGTTTTCGCGGAACAAACGTGTGTAAAATCATTATACTTTCACCTAGAAACTCCATTTAAATTTCAAATGGTAGAGATACTTCCCCTTCATGACAAATCCAAATATCTCGTCGTTCAACAAATTAGTTCTCCAGTTATGACCATTTGTTTGAGAGCTCTGAAATGAAAGATGGCAGACCACAGACAGGGCTCCGTTCAGTCCGATTCAAACACACACGCAGGCCACGCCCACACATGGAGAGCAGATCGCAACAAAAGACGGATTCTTCAAACTTAGATTTGCAACAATATGTTTAATACGAAGGCTTGATCATTACTGTAAAATATTGTAATTAATTAAACAGTCCAAACCTTTAAGTCGGGTTAAACACGAACGTCACTTGTAATCCACACGAGCACAGAGTAAAAGCCGGAAACGGTCAATTCAGTACTGTTCACTACACACTCGCTTCCTCCTGCACTCTTAAAGGGCCAGACAGCTCTTATGTAAATCGCATTACATGACAATTACTACATGGCTTTACTACATCGGCATGAAAGAATAATATATAGAGATTAATATTTAACGCAGTAAAGATGACACTATGGCCGTTTCTCAATACCAAGTACACCAACTTCGGACTTGCATACTTCCTAAGTCTCGAGTAGGAACTTACATTGCTTGCATAGTACCACAGAGGGCACAGAGGTACCTGGCAGGACAGTTTTCGCCCTACAGCCATGAAATTTGGCAGGCTTGGTCCCGGGTGCAATCTAAGGTGACATCAAGTCAAGTCAGATTTATTTATATAGCGCTTTTTACAATGGAGCATTGTCTCAAAGCAACTTTACAAGTTTAGATTATCTCCTAATAACTACGTCCAATCCCAAGTTGAGCAAGCCTAGGGCGACAGTTGCAAGGAAAAACTCCCTAGTTCTAGGAAAAAACCTTGGGAGGACCAAGACTCAAAAAGGGACCCAACCTCCTTGGGCGGCGAAGATGATAAATCTAAGAGCGAAACTAAAGTCAAACTAAAGTTCGAATAGAATGTGAAGTATGCAAAGTCGACATTAAGTGGCCCGGGATATGATGGGGCTGGAGCTGATGACGGAAGCAGCTTGAGTGGAGCTCCAGCAAGATGAACATCATGTGTGGGGCTGGAACTGCCGGAACACAGCTCGGAGAGAAAACCAGAAAATGTAATTAGTTATTAAGAGCACCAGTGTCTATTAACAATCACTGATGCCATGTCAGTGACTGATGCCAAGTGTAGCATGAGACCCCGGCAGCATTAGCTATAGAAGCATAGCTAGAAAGAGGAGAACGGATGGTAGGAACAACACAGCCAAGAGGATCACATGAAACATTGGCAACCCCAGGGAGGCAGAAGACAGCGTCCCCCGCCCAACATCTCTGATCACTATAAGACTCTTTGACTATGAACCCCCCAGCTCTGCCCTTATTCTAAGGCAAGGATGCACGAGTCAAGATCACGAGGACCGAAGCCCCCAGTTTTCAGCCAGAACGCCCCCACTCGACACTCCCAGGCTAACGGACAAGGGCGGCAGGTCAGACATGACTCCAGACTCCGGCCCAGTGACCCAAAAGCCATGCATCCTGGTCTAAATCTAGTCAAAAGCCTGTGTAAATAGGTATGTCTTTAGCCTAGACTTTAAAACTTTGGAGAGTGTCTGAATCTCGAACGAAAAAGTGGGAAGTTTATTCCATAGTTGGGGGCCATGTATGAGAAAGCCTTTCCCCCGGCTGTGACTTTTTTTGAAAAAGTTACTCTGTAGGTGTATTAAATTTCAAGTCTGGTAGGTTTTTTTAATAAACGCAGCTGGAGTAGCAGATGTTGATAGTGCGCTTGGTGTGATAACGAGGCAGAAGGAATTTTATTTATTAGAGATTTATTATTAGTCAAATACTAAAAGATAGTGATCTCAAATCAAATCACTTTGCGGGAAAACATCAAGGTTATCTATATTGATTCCCAAATGTTATATTAGATCTAAAGTATGATTACCAGCATGTGGGTTGGGTCCCATCACATTCTGAGTGATCCCCATGGATTCTAAGATGGACGCGAAAGCAATTTTAAGTGTGATCCTGCTCATTGTCAAAGTGAATATTGAAATCACCTACAATTAAAAGCCTTATCTGTTGACCAGTAGTAAGCAGGAAAAGAAAGTTAGCAAATTCCTGAAGAAATTCTAATAGGGACCAGGGCCAGGGCAAGATAAATAGTGATAAGCTGAAAAGAGTGTGGTTTTGACTTCCATACCGATGGGATCAGTCACATTAAGAAACAGTATTTCAAAGACTTAGCCTTGTAATAGGATTTAGCTGTAACACCTAACTCTTTTGTCAAAAATGGTGGCTATGCCCTCCCCTCCGACCATTAGGATGAGGGGCGACTAGCATGACTGTATCCAGGAGGTGAGGCTTCATTTAAGGCTAATTATTCATCAGGTCTATCCAAGTTTCAGTGAGACAGAGAGCGTGTACTGTAAGTGTTTATCAGTGATCATTTCATTTACAATCACTGCTTTGTTTGTAAGTGATCTAATGTTAAGTAATCCTAGCTTTAGTCTAATGTTGTTATTTATTTGGCAGCTATCTGTGTTTATACTATGAGGTTATTAAAACAGACTTTTTTGGAGATGCGTTTACGTTTAGGGCAGATGCGGGTAACAGACACAGTTTCAATAATTGTGGGGTTCTGGGTGAACGGTGCAATTGGCTACCAGCAGAACAGTTTTTTTGTTAAAGACCGGTCTGTCTGCTGCCTGACCCCTGCTCTGGATAGTCAGCCCCTAACCAATCGGGCCATAAGACTATGCGGCAATGTTGCAGGAGATGAGAGCAGCACCCCTCCGAAGTGGGATGGACACCGTCCCTCCTAAAAGGCCAGGCTTACCCTCAACGGCTGTCCAGTTGTTCTATACAGCCCACGTTGTTTTTCAGAGCAAACACTTGGACAGCCAGCAGTTTTCAGCGACCATAACCTGCTGTAGGCTTGGTCACCTCGCCGCATTGGGATGGGGCCCGAGCACACTACAGCATCGGACATCGCCTTCGCCCACGCTAACCACCTCTACAAAATTAGAAATTTATCCCTTAGTAACCTCTGACTGACCGAAGGCGTATCATCATTAGAGCCCCTACATAATAACTATCCTAGAGAATCTGCTGCTTCTTGAGTTTTCACTAAGACTCGTTACAAATGTCTGGCACTCTGGCTCCGGGGATACAGAGAACTCTAAGCTGCTGGTGTCCCTAAAGGGGTAGCAAGTTTCACGTGTTTGTAAAATAGAGTCACCTATGACCAGAGCTCTTTCAAACAACAGGCCTGCTCAGTTGGGTGTTTCACTGAGGAGGGCAACCTGTTAGACACGTGAACAGGTAAAGAGTGGTGCTCTCATGGACTAATCCTTACGACTACGTCGCCGAACCGTCACCCCCTTGCCCTGCTGCGAGGACTCAGCCGGGGCTCTAACTTCACACTGTGGCATCCAGATCTGCTAAGCTAGGAGCTGAGCTAGCCTTTCTTCTCTAATGTCTGCATGCGCGTCTTTAAAACTACAAAATCTTCTCCATCAGACTGGCTACAAGCGTACACCTATCACAAATAAAATTTACACTAATGACGGAGGAAGAATAGCTAAACATGCCACACTCGGCACAGGGAACAAGCACAGCAGAAGCCATGTTAGTACAATTAATTAAAGTTACTTACAGTCGTATGAAAAAGTTTGGGCACCCCTGATAATTTTCATGATTTTAGTTTTATAAATCATTGGTTGTTCAATCCTCAGCAACTTGAGGGCGTAATATATATCATATAGCAGATGAACACAGTGATATTTGAGAAGTGAATGAAGTTTATAGGATTTACAGAAAAGTTGTGCAGTTAATTATTCAAACAAAATTAGGCAGGTGCATAAATTTGGGTGGGCCCCCCCAACAGAAAAATTACATCAATTTTAGTAGATCCTCCTTTTGTAGAAATAACAGCCACTAAACACTTCCTACAGCTTCCAGTTCTGGATTCTGGTTTGTAAAGGTGCTTTGGACCATTCTTCTTGAGAAACATCTCCAGTTCAGTCAGGTTTTGATGGTTTCCCGAGCATGGGACAGCCCCACATTTTCAGTAATATTCAGGATGTCTGGGGACTGAGATGGCCATTCCCAGAACGTTGTACTGGTTTTCCTCTGCATGAATGCCCTTAGTTAGATTTTGAGCAGGGTTTGGGTCCGTTGGCCTCGGTGGCAACTTTGTCACTGATTCTTGAACATTGTTTCTCAAGAATCTGGAGATATTTACTGGAATCCATGCGTACCCTCAACTTTAACAAGATTCCTAGTACCCGCACCTGCACTGGCCACACAGTCCCCACAGCATGATGGAACCGCCACCAAATGTTACTGTGGGTAGCAAGCAGTGTTTGTTTTTGGGATGCTGTGTTTCTTTTTCCGCTCCTTGTTATGTCCCAAATAACTCAATTTTAGTTTCATCAGTACACAGCAACACTTTATTTCCAAAATGAAGCTGGATTGTCCCAAATGTGCTGTAGCACACCTCAAGTGGGGACTCTGTTTGTGGCATGTCTGCAGAAAAGGCTTCTCTCTGCAATTACTCTCTCAATACAGCCTCTCCTTGTGCAAAGTGTTGCTGTATAGTTGAACGATGAGCAGTGACACACATCTGCAGCAATTGAGGTTTGTAGGTCTTTGGAGGTTGTCCTGTGGCTTGACTATGACTGTTCTCAAACCATCCCTTCGCTTCCCTGCCTGTATCTGAGATTTTTCTTGGTCTGCCACTTCGGGAGTTTCCTTAACTAGAACTCACTATGTTCCTCACAGTGAAAAACTGACAGCTTGAAATCTCTGAGAGAGCTTTTCCCTTTCCCTGAACCATGATGTTGAACAACCTTTGTTTTCAGGCATTTGAGAGTTGTTTTTGAGGCTCCCATGTTTGCCACTCTTCAGAGAGATGCAAAGAGGAGAAAACTTCCAATTGGCCACCTTAACACTTTCTCATAGTTGGATTCCAACTTGTGTAGGTAGATCAAGGGTCAATGAGTTTACAAAACAAATTTTGTGTTTCCAATAATTAGTGCTAAAGATATTCAAATGACAAGGGTGCCCAAATTTATGCACCTGCCTAATTTTGTTTGAATAATTACTGCACACTTTCTGTAAAACCTATAAACTTAATTTCACTTCTCAAATATCACGGTGTTCATCTGCTATATGATATATTTACCTGAAATTGCTGAGCTGGACAACCAATGATTTATAAAGAAAAATCATGAAAATTATCAGGGGTGCCCAAATGTTTTCATACGACTGTATATTTATCAAAAGTTAAGGTTGTAAAAACAGCTGATAAACCACTGATGAACATTTATCATCTGTGGCTTTGGACATACAGAGTTTTCATCTATATGAGCTTCCTGTTCCTGCAGAGGAGATGCTGAGTGACCATATCAGTGTGGTAATGTAGTGATGACAATGGAAAAGTTTCTACTCACAGACATTTGGTTCTGTTATTGTTTGTTCAACATCATTATATCATAATTGCTTGTGCATTGTGCAAAATTTCATATTTAATGTGTGTGATTAACCTGAGCAGAGACTGATTGCTAAGGTTACTTGCTAATGGTAATACTAATTAGTATCTCTCCAATGTTAATAAATGGGAAACATTTTATTTTGAGCTAGAGATTCGAAATTTTGCAAGATGATACAGCTCATAATGGAGTAAGGTTTTTGTGCTTGTGATGCTGATTGGTCATTGAGGGGCCCCACAGTGGCCCCTATCTCTTCAGTGTTAACATATGGGAAAAAATTTTTTTGACCTAGAGATTTGTCCCCAGTGTTAACGAATGTCCCCAGTGTTAATGAATGGGAAAAATTAAGTTCTCAGCTAAAGATTCACAATATTTCAGGATGATTCAACTCACAATGGAATAACGCTTTTGTGCTTAAGGTACCAGTCAACCCTTTGAGGGGCCCCACTGTGGTTCCTATCTCCTCAATGTTAACGAATGGGAAAAATTACACTTTGAGCTAGAAGCAAAAGATTTTGCAGAACTATTCAGCTGAAAGCGGAATAGGGTGTTTGATTTACGTTGAGCAGGGTTGGCCATTGCAGAGTGGCAATCACACTTGCATTTTCTTCAGGAAATGCACCTCTCTAGTTTGTAAGATTACAAAGCTAAACTCCACCAATAACTATTTACTGAGGATGCATTGGAGCAGACTTGTGCATACTTGGAAAACGTAATATCCCACAATGCAATGCCATGGAAAAAAAGTTACTTTTACAAATATTTTCATCCAGATTTGGTGAACTAAAACATCCAATGTAAAATATTGTATGTTTGATATTTTATAAAATTGTATAAACATATTCTATAAAAGCCTTAATATCAATGTGAAATTTCACCCAGCTGATGGCGCTACCCCGCACTCTGCAGCAGTAGATCACCCAACTGGTGGATCCTCCGGGCAAGAATCGGGATGTGAAGGAGATCCTGCTGGAGATGGATCATGATCTGAACTGTGGCCTACAAGGTGAATAATAATTACTTATTATTTATGTTACGGTACTTATTTATGTTATAAGTTACTTATTCGTTGTTATGTTAGTTATTTGTTGACGTTACGTTATGTTGCTTATGTATATATTATCGATGTTATGTTACTTATTATTTCTTATGTTACTTTTTATTTGTTACGTTATGTTACTTATGTTACGCTATGTTGCTACTTATGTTATTTGTTATTATTTGTTACATTACGTGATGTTACTTTTTATTTGTTTTATGTTACTTAAGTTATGTTGTTACTTATTCGTTACATTATTTTGTTACTTTTACTTATTAAAATTTTTATTAATGTTACATGTTTATTATTAATAAATAATATTATTATATCATATACTTATACACAAAGTATATGATATAATAATATTATTTATTATTATATCATTATATATCCGAATTTTTTTAGGATTAAGTAGTCACTCATTGATGCAGATTTTAACCATCTTTGAATAGCATAAGCTAGTATTTTTTACCCTTCACTTTTATACTGTTTGTTGTTTCTGCAAATTACATGAACAGGTTGCATAAGAGTTAAGCCATTAGGCTAGAGAGATAACTGAAAAAAATAATTATTCCTATGTTTGTCTTTCCATTTGTACCTACGACAAAGACAAAATACATGTTTCTTCATTTATTAATAAGCAAGAAAATACTAAACATAGTGATTTAGACCTTAGTGTTAGCGCTTTAGTACTAATAAGTGCAAAAAAAAAAAAAAGAAGCTGATACAAAGAAGATCTGCTCAAAAACGAGAAGTTTGTTGATAGAGAAGATTTCTGATTGATGGAATCCTCCTCCTCTGCCTCCAGTTGCCGTCAACTCTCCGGGACGTCAAGCAGCTCTATGGAGCGTCCATCCTCCTGCAGCTCTACGGAGCGTCCATCTGCAGACGTTGCTCTATGGAGCATCCATCCTTCTGCAGCTCTACGGAGCGTCCATCTGCAGACGTGGCTCTACGGAGCATCCATCCTCCTGCAGCTCTACGGAGCATCCATCTGCAGATGTTGCTCTACAGAGCATTCCCACACCATGGCTGCCATTCTGGAGAATAGAATAGAATAGAATAGAATAGAATAGAATAGAATGCCTTTATTGTCACTATACTTATGTACAATGAGATTAAAGCCACTTCTTACAGTGTAACGCGTACAAAAAATATGACACAAAGAAGAAATGTGCAAAACGGTGCATAGTCAGAGGTAGTAATAAATAGATACTGTTAAAATACAGTTACTAATTGCACATAATCCAGTATTGCACATAGTGAGTGTAGTGTTATTCCACATTATACAAATGTTACATAATAGTGGAATGTGTAATGTTACTAATAGATGTAGATGTAGATGATGTGTGGAGATTGGACTAAAGATCAGTGCATGTATGAATTTAGTGTGGTTATGGCTTTTGGGAAAAAACTGTTCTTGAGTCTGTTGGTTCTTGTTCTGATGCACCTGTAGCGCTTCCCTGAGGGCAACAAATCAAACAGACCGAAGCCAGGGTGGGAGTAGTCCTTGATGATGGTATGTGCTTTGCTGATGCAGCATGAGGTGTAAATGTCTGTCAGGGAGGGGAGAAGGCGGCCGATGATCTCCCGTGCTGACTTTACCACTCTCTGAAACCTCTTCCTGTCTTCCACCATGCACCTGCCATACCATGCATATGCATGCTCGATGGACGAGTGGTAGAAGGTCAGCAGCAGGTTGGAGTCTAGGTTGTATTTCCTAAGGACTCTCAGAAAGTGAAGCCGCTGTTGAGCCTTCTTGATGACCGTTGTAGTGTTCTCTGTCCAGGAGATAGCAGAAGAGAACAGGACGGCAAGAAACCGAAAGGTGTGGACCCTCTCCACACACTCGCTGTTGATGTACACAGGGGGTAGGTCTGTGCTGTGCTTCCTGAAGTCGACAATGATTTTCTTTGTTTTCCTGGTGTTCAGGGCCAGGTTATTCTCAGAACACCAGGCTTCGAACATCAGGATCTCCTGTCTGTAGGCTGCCTCGTCACCCTTTGAGATGAGGTTGTTGTCATGGGCCGGACTACAGTCATGGGTGTAGAGACAGTACAGCAGCGGGCTTAGCACACAGCGCTGTGGGGAGCCGGTGCTCAGCGTGCGAGTGGAGGAGAGGTGAGGGCCAAGTCTCACAGTCTGGGGGCGGTTGGTGAGAAAGTCCTTGATCCAGGCACAAGTGAGAGGTGGAAGGCCGAGGGAGACCAGTTTGGTGATAAGAATGTCCGGAATAATTGTGTTAAAAGCTAAGCTGTAATCCACGAAGATCATTCGAACGTAACTCTGCTGCTGCTCCAGGTGGCTCAGCACAGTGTGGAGAGTTACGGCGATGGCGTCCTCTGTGGATCTGTTTGTGCGATATGCGAACTGGTGGGGATCGAAGTCTGGAGGGAGATAGTCCTTGATGTGTTGGAGAACCAGCCTCTCGAAGCACTTCATGATTACCGGAGTGAGGGCCACAGGGCGATAATCGT
>JAJAGP010001602.1:36763-120023 GCA_025084515.1 Ancistrus triradiatus | reverse complement strand
TGTACTCACCTGCTGCACTGAGGAGTTTGAGATGTTACTGATGCTCAGGAGGAGTTCAGAAGTAATCTCCTCCTCTCAGATGGACTTTATTTGTAAAGTATCACCCGAAGCAGTCCCACAACCTCTCTCGCCCCGTCCCAGTCCCACGATCCGTACTGATCCAACTCCCGGGTCCTGGTTCCCTTTTTGCTTTTTTACCTCCCCAGGCTGAAGTGCTCGATCTGTGAACACACACCTTTTTTTATCTGCACATTGTTTGAACAGTACAGCCTCACAAACTCACTTTAGATCCTTTATCCTGTTTCTCTGTCTGTTTTGTTTGTTTGTTCTCCTGTTTGTCTTTCATCCCCAAGGCTGTGTCCCTGAAGGCTGGTCCTGACTCTTCCCAGGGTAGCAGGACTCTCCTGACCCAGCAGGCCATCCTGCCATCTCCATATTATCGCGCCAGCTGCCAGGCTGGACCAGAGACTAGAGATAAACTCAATATCGAGAAGCTTTGCTTGGAAACCAACATAAATTACCATGCATTAGACTCTGGGAAAAACTGGGCCGGACATAAGAACTGAAGTAAGAATGCAGAGCTGAACAGTTCAAACAAAGTTCTGGGATGGGGTGAGTCAGGGTGTGGCACTGCCTCCGATCTTACCATACATGATAAGGGAGCCCATCTGAGGGTAGTAGATCATCTCCAACTCCTCCTGAGCACCAGCCACATCTCAAACACCTCAGTGAAGCATGTGAGTAAATAAGAACAATTTTATTAAATATTAAATATTTTAATCCCCTAAAAAGAGCAGCACTGTTAACAAGATTCTAAAAGAAGGTTAGAAAGAAACTTTTTTTTTTATTAAGACTGTCATTTAGGCCTACTCACAGTGACGGCATGGATCAATCAGGGCAGTAACATAAATAAATGTAGGATGCATATTGTGGAATTGATTCAGTGTTAATTAGGGCTGATTTAATTACCCAACAAAGAATGAAAAAGCCTAAATGAAAGGCAAAAGTAAAGAGACATTTTAATTAAAACTCCCGATTGCAATTTGCTCTTTCTCATCACCAAACACCAACGATGCCAATTAAAAGAGTAGATCTTAATAAATCAATCAAATGAATAAAGGATTGTAATAAATACTGTTCTTGTTATTAATAATTAGTGAGATTGTAACGATGGTATTTTTTGCGTAACATGTTGATGTGCAGCACCATGCCGGTGGAATACACAGTGAAGATTAACAGTAAGAACCACTTTACCCTGCAGAAGATCTTCATCAAACTGAGCGGCACCAAATCTGAATCCAAACCACGCTTCCTCTCCACGGTGTCATTCTCTGTAAGTTTTCTCCCCTTTTCTCTAAATTATTTTTTAGTTGTAGCAGCTACAGGATGCTAAGGATTTATGGGCAGAGTGATGTAAATTTTCGTCCAGAACCAGAGCCACTGAAGAAATGGACAAACAGTGCAGAGGCATTCTGGGAAATGTATGTGCTAATACAGCAGCAGTACAAAACGCCACAAAGGGACATGTTTTTTTTCTGTATGAGTCACTCAGTGCTGTTGGTTTCAACATAAAGAGATATAAACAAATCAATCCACTGATGCTCACTGTATGATGTATAGCAGTAATCCATACACGTCATACACTAAGTGGAATCACATACAGTACTTCATGGAGTTTAGTGATGGAAACAGTGGGCAATGGCATGTATCCAGGATATCCTGCATGGAAAGTATCGGCGACGTCTCATTGGTGGAACTGAAGGTCACATAAGGAGCTCTTTGTCGTTGTAAGATAGGGGTCGATGAATATGAATACCAATATTACACTCATAAAGAGTGCTAAGAACAACTTTGCTGCCCCCTGCAGCTCCTCGTGCCCCACAACTACAACACGCTCCAGATTAACATTTTGGCCAGAGCCACACTGATCTCCCGCAATGGAGTTTTCTCAAAGGTACAGATTTTCATCACATATGGATGATAATCCTTGGTTATAGATAAGCAGTAACGTTCTGTATCTGTGCTCAGTACACCGCTCTGGGTCACGACGACGCCTTAAGACGTTCCTGCTGAAATCAGCCTCATACCTCACCTACAGATCACTCTGCCTCCCTGATAACAGCGAAATGGTTTTAGTTTTGAAGGAACTTGATCTTGTGTGAAAGCTCTTTATAAGCTTGGCTTGTATGGTGTTGTGTGCTGATCCTGTACTATTTAATCTTTAATGTTCCAGTTTGATTTTGGCTCCTGGATGCCCAATTTCACGAGTTCCCTTAGGCGTCCGTCCGCCACTGAGAAAGGAACAGCTACAGAGCAGAGTTCTTGGAGACTTTACCTACCATTTCCATCATGTCACATGCTGTAGGGACCCACCATCAGAAGCAGCGATGACGTGAACATCATTAAAGCACATACAGAGGATCCACTCATGTTTTTGGAACGTCTCAGGACGTTTTAATGATTTGCCAAAATGTTTCATATTTAGTTTTTTCCCGTGGTGGTTGTGTAACTTCTGTTTTATTTAGAAAGTGTTTGTTTGTGTTTTTGCAATCAAATTGTGTCCTTGTGCTGTTATCATGCTCTGAGCCACAGTGGGGCACAGTCTGCCACCCAGGCAACTGGTGTGTGTGTGTGTGTGTGTGTGTGTGTGTGTGTGTGTGTGTGTGTGTCCATTTACGCTGGCTGTGACTGCAGAAGAACAGAGTGTGTAGATGTTTATGGGATCTGATTCAGAAGCGGGTTTACCTGGGAGATGTTTGAGTTTTAGATTTACAGAGGGTGAGGTTTTACTCTTACATCCATTTGTATTTATTTCATATTTATTTTTAATTAGTTGAATAACCCTCCATCCTCCGTCCTGGATCTCTGGCTGTGTGTTATCCTTCAGATCTGACATGCTGGATTCATTCTGGACCTGATCAGATCGGTAAGCTTTCACAGGAACCTGAAAGATTTATTTATTTATTAGATAAAGTATTTTTATTATTTTTGAGGCGCATGCTCAGTGATGAGTGTGTGTTGTTCTCGTCTAAAGTTAGCAGTGATTTCAGTCACACTGACAGTGGTGTCTCGTTACACATGACCCTTTTTTATTTATAGCAGTGTGTGAAAGTCAGTGGATTAGACGACTGAAACGAACGCTGATTAAGCAACTAGGTTTAGGTTTTAGAAACACGTAAGCAACAGCTAGCAGCAAACACAGATCTAACGGTTATAACTTTAGGATTTATTTTAAGATTTAGATCTGTGAGATTTAAGTGGCATGAATACAAACAGAAATTAGATTGAATAAAATAGTTTATCTATTATTACGTATTATGTTTTTTGCTTAGTTTTTGGTTGCTTCACTCACCACTTTCTCATCACTACCTTCTTATGCGAGAGCTTAGGCACCTCTGGACAAATGACAGATATCACAGGGGCACCCCTGGTCTGGTTATTCACAGATCCAACCCTCTTGACCCAGAGGAGCTTTGAATCTGAGAGAGATGGAAGGTCCCTGGGCGAGGCAGTTCCAGGACCTTAGAAAATCACTCCGTTACCTGTAAAGGCATCCAAATCTTTGGATATGAGAAATATAATTTTTTTACTTTAGTTTTCCAATATTCAAGTGTTTCATTTTTGAGTTTGTTCCTGCAGAGGTTTTGTAACTTCTTTTAGTTTTGACAATCAGCCAAAATTTTGCACAAGACTATATGTTAGCCAATGAAAAATACAAATATAAAAATGTAACCCTTTATGGTGACCCTGTGAGTAAAATCTGAGAAAAGTTGCCTGAATTTCTGTCACAAAAATACAATGAGATTAGAAATCACATTTACTCTCATTTAAATCATTCTGTTATTGTTAGGACTATTAAAGTCCTGTACTTAGACTAAAGGAGTTTTATATATGTACACATCTCACAAAGTTTATTCTAAACGTTTTCCTAGTGACTTCAAATCCAGTGCTACTTATAATAATAATAGACATAATAATTTAGGTTAAACAAACATCAAAATCTTCCCGAATCACCAATTTACGATAAAAACGGTCTTAAAAATGCTTAAAATTGGAGCCAAACTCCAAACATTACTTACAAACATTACTTAAAAAGTTACTCCGTGTTATTTGGTATTAATCCCATATTATTTTATTTCTATTTATTTTCCTTAAAGTTTAAATGTTTAAAAATAACTTGAAGTTTCTGTTTGTCGCAGTTCATTTCGTCTGAGTTTGTCGCCCCCTCTGGCTGTCATGGGGAACTACAGCTCTACAGGTACTGATTCTTCTCTTTTATAATGCTGAAGTTTATTACTTTAAACTTTATTATACGATATTTAATTTATTCCATATTGCATGGTAGTTTATTACATCCCACCAGAATGGATCTTGAACTTTCAGAAGCTGTTTTTTCTGGTGTTTAATGCAAATCTGCTTGCTGGTCTAACTGGCTCATGATAGTTCAAATTGGTCAGATAATCACAGAATGATTTCTGATGATCCACAAACATATGTTTATAAACATTAAGTTTCCTTCATGGAGAAGCAATGCTCATTAGATGAGCTAGTGATGAATTTAGTGTTCTGCTTAATAAAACAAATAAAGCGTGCTCTTGTGTTTGTGTTTTGAAATTTGTATTTTAAAGAGATTGAAGTTTTTAAAGGCATCGTTTCAGCGGTGGAAAATGATGCACACGCTCTGGAGAACCAAACATCATATGATCATGTCAGTAAGTGTTCATGAAAACAGATATAACATTTATTTATTATCAATTAAATAATAAAAACTCTCAATAATCAAAATTCAGTCACTTCAATAAACATCAAGATGCATGACAGATGATCAGTATAGATTCTAAAAGCACTCAGTGAACTTATCGTAAAAGCTAAAAGAAATATGCTTCATTACTTTTGTGTTAGAGCATATATGATACCAGATATGATAATCAGCCGACAATGCAGGATTATGTTTGCGTAAATATTTTATTGCTTGTTATATTTTGTGTTCTGTCCTCAGGTCAATGTTTGGGAGCGTCTGAATGAAACGACAAGCCTGAATGAAACGCTGCAGGAACCAGATCTCTCCACCCTCAAGTTTCTCCATAATTATTCAGACACGTCTGCAGAAAACGCAGTACAAATCAAACTTTGTTAACTCATCAGAAGTACTGAATTCATTCCAAAACCACATGAACAAGTTCAGTCTTATTTCAGGTAGAAGCTTCTTCTCTGAAACCAGATGCTTCCAAATCTCCTGAAGCTTCCTCCTCGTTTCCTGGTCCCTCAGTCCCATCAGTTTCCTCCCTCATTTCCCTTCTCAAATCATCAGAAGCTTGTTCGACTCATCCCAAACCTCGGCTGCCTCCTGATGAACCTCCGACTGTTCAGAGACTCAGCTCGGAGCTTCAGGACGTCAGAGAGGAGCTGGAGCAGCTCAGGACTCAACAAAAGTACGAGAGGAAAGAGTTGTTCATGTAATAAGCGCTTAGCTCTTTAACATGCTCTTAATTTAGGATTCCAAACCAGTACAAATGTGTGATTAATAATTTGAGTTATAATGTTTTTATAAAGTAATCATTAAGCCCTAGAGGTCTGGGGTTATTAGTCTGTTTTTTTAATTTATATAAAACCTTTAAAATGCCACCATGTAAGAGTCTGGTATCTTTAATTCACCAAAATCATCTTCTTTAACCATAAACTAACAGAATGAAGCATTTTTGGGGTTACTTTATAATAAATAAAAAAGTATGTATAATAGGTATAAAGTATATTTAAAGAAGCCAAGCTAACAGTAATAATATAATTGTGTTGCAGGAAAGAGATTAAACTGCTGATGAACGAGCTGGATGAAGAGAAGAAGCAGCGTTTATCACTGCAGGTCAATAATAAATATAAAGCCTTGTTCATTGTGCATAAGAATCATGGATGTGTCCCAAATCGCCCAAAATGTTTGCTATTAACCCAACACACAACACATGATGTTTTGCTCTCTGTTGTATCTTGTTCAGGTCGAGGTGGAGCGTCTAAAGAAGCGCTTGTCCAAATCATAATCTGAGGACATGATGAATGTGGACTTAATGCACACTTATAAGGCTTATGAAGAGGCTTATGTTCTGACCCTTTTCGTGTTCCATGTTCCATATATGATCTACTTAAAAATGGTATAGCTTATAAATGGTTATAACTTCTTGAATGTTGGCTGTGATTATAGATTTTCTTTCAAAGTATTAATCACAAACTGAGAGAGACGAATAATAAAAATAATGTATTGTAGCTTGGTGCTGAAATCTTGATGATATATTTCTAATTTGTATATTCATGAATGTTTAAAGAGGGTAAACATGGAGGTATTCCTAGGTAGTATTATTATTATTTTGTGGGCATTCAAACAATTACGAAATTACAATTCTTCACATATTAGATTTAATGGTTTAAAATGATCAGACTATAACTCTCACGCTCTCTGTTGGTTATTCTTTTGTTATTGGTTCAGTCTGTTGTTTCTCTTCTTTTCAATCCTGTGCATTTATTAAATTGCTTACTCTTTTATTGAGCTTCCTTGGACATGGCTGTTCTGTACTCCTAGTGCTACTAAATCAAAAATGTTTAAATTGTTTAAAACAATCATACAAAATAACGATTATGTGTTTATTGGTTTATTAAACAAGAATAAAATTTCATTTAAATGAAATCTTACAGGATTATCAGATGTAAGTGATGATTTAAAATGGGCCATGTTTACTTGGTAAAATGATTAGCCATTTACATCATCATCAGTTTTCTAAACATCGTAAAGGAAATCTAAGATAAAATGTCAATATTTAAGAGGAGTAAGGGCTGCCCGATTTATTCAAAAAGTCACCACAGTGGCTCTAAGTCAGAGATTATTTTTATTTAAAAAAAAAAAAGAAACAATACAAATCCTTCCACATATAAAACAACAGACTGCTTTAACAGAATTGTCATCAAAATAAATATAAAATAAGCAATAATACAACCATTTCCCTCCGTGAACAGCCTGTTGCTAAAATATTTACTAAGTCACATCGATTTATTGTTTGTGTAATGAATCGTGTTGTCGTGAATCGTGACATCTGCTGGTGATTCAGTAAAACTACATCCAAAATACTGTGTAATGCGACGTTCATTACTGAGACTTGGCAGCGATACTTATTAGTGTTTATTTGTTAATAAATAAACGAATTTAGTGAACTTTATGCTCTTTTTCACCGGAACTTTTGATCGTTTAAGGAGTCTTACTTAGGAACCAAACCACATTTACTCTTAACCTGATGAAACCTGGGTGTTTTATGATAAAGGTTTAGACCAGGGAAGGTTTTTATGCTTTATTGCTTTTCGTGTTCCAATTGGCAACAAAAAAGCATTGTTTTTCCTCAAAACATAATCTAATTGAGATGATATTTATCTTTATTATAACAGTATTATTAAAAACCTCTTAATGGTTCACATTCACATTTAAAAAACTGTGCTTATAAAAGTCATAGCTTCATTACTAGCAGCATGTTGCTGTAAAAACAGGACATGGTTTATATGCAGTGCTCAGGTGTGGAAGGGTCCACAAGACGTACCAAAACCAGAACCCGAACTATCTTGGAGAAAGAGAGCTTTCAGCTTGAGTCCAGCTCTACGTTATTCAGAGTTTAGTTTTGGTGGTAATTCGTGGATCAGAAGTTAGAGTCCTCACATGGAATGGGTCTGAATGTGACCTCTTTGTTTTCCTCCAGAAGAAGATCGTAGCGACACATCGACCTGAAAAAAGACGTACATAGTGAGAAATTAAGAACAAAAAATTAAGTATACTTTAACAAATTGAACTGTTTTTCATATAAGCATTTTCTCTTATTTCACATATTAGGAGATTATTCTAAACAAGTCCCTTTCTAGGCATTTGTTAATAATCCTCACTGTACTTGCATTTTTGTGTTCATCTCAAGAAGGCATGTCTAAAAGCAATGTCTTAAGATAATAAAAAACTAAAAAGGTCCACAAACAATTCCAAAAGCATTTTTGAAACATCCTAATAAGTAATCTAATGTATAAATGCCAGGACTGAAGATGGTTGTTGCAATGCAAACCTTATTTCACGTAAATTGTGAAATGCTGCATCAGGTCAGGGATGTTTATAAAATTTTGACTAGTTTAAGAGCATTCCTGAATCTAAAATAAAAAATAATAAAGTGAATAACTCCACGTTCTATCTGTAGCTAAAGTTACCCAAGTCACATCATTTTAACGATGAATTCCATGACGGGCTGCAGTTCCAGGGTTGACCACCAGATTGCACAAGTGAGTACATAACACATACAATGCTTTCTACTTTAAAGTTTTGCTCCTATTTGACTTTTCTTTGGTAGACTCAGACAAACTTTGTTCTAAATTAACTGCCCTAATTACAAAACCAAGTAAAAATGTAATGCATATAACATCCCCTTGAATTCTAAGGATTAAAGGTGAGACTGAAGGTGATGCATATACCTCAGGCCGTTCTCCAGAGGTGTGAGCCGGAAACGGAGGACTCGTAGTTTGTATCGAGGTGAACAGCTTTTGGTGTTGTACTTCAGTGTTATTTTCTGTACAGGCTGGATGTTTCGCTCAAACTGCGCTAACAACGCGGTCTCCACGTAGCGCTCGAATTTAAACGATTTGCTGCAACAGAGCAAAGATGCCACAAAAACGTCAAACAAGAGAAGCTGTGGCTTCAGAACGAATCTTAGCAGGCCTCGTACGAGGGCGTGAGCAGACTCACTGGTTGATGCGAGTCGAGGTTTGCTCAGTGCCGTTGTGCAGCGTGATGGTGATGGAACCCCAATGAACTTCAGAGTTCCAGCTCACAATTTCCATCCTGTAGAGCGTTTCTGTAGAATAATGGATATAAATAAATAAATGCCTTATAAAGAGAAACAGGAGGTTTGGATTTTATAGGATTGAATTTGAGCTGACTGCAGAACGGAGATTTGGCGTTGGTGTTGAAGTAGGTGGACGTCTGTCCAAGCTGCAGCAGGACGTCCTTCCATCGGATCACGCCATAACCTAAAATCAGTCACGTAAGATGAGAGCCAATATGTTTCTGAATAAAATAAATGTAAAATGTAAATAAATAATAGTTTATAATATATAGTTATAATCTACAGTTTATACTCTGCTTGCGTTCTGCATGTTTTCGAATGAAAGAACATTTTAAGTGTTTCCTAAACTCATTGTTTGTGGTTTGAGGTTCATCTCTTACCGAACACGGGACAGCCGGAGGAATTGAAGCGCTCGCAGCTTAAACACTTTCCGTCCAGGAACTGGGTGTAATCAGGACACGGGTAAACGACCGTCTGACACGACTGCTCCACAGAGTAGATGTACAGATAGACGGAGCGCTGGTGATCACACTTAAAATACTCTGAACCTGCACAACGCGGGACACAACCACTCAGTTAAGGCTCGTGATTAAAAGCTGCACCCGGTTATCATGACGTTATCATGCATCTGAGAATGTATTTCTGACTGACCTGAGAAGATGCTTTTGGGACACCCAGGCTGATCCGATCCTCCGTTTGCATAGTAATCGATGTGTCCGATCAGTTCCCGATAACCAAACGCTGATCCAGATCAGAAAGAGTTTAAGCATCTTTAGTCCTAAAACTAAAACCAAACATTTGGACCATCATGGGAAATGAGGTCTTTCTGATGTGCTTACCATCCATGTCTGTGTGCAGAGCGTCGACAAACTGAGCATCAGTCGGGTCCAAACGATCCTCAGGAGGTTTACCTCTAAATGACGGACCGGCTGGGTCCAGAGCTGATCAGGAACATCGGAAATAAGATTTATCGATTAGGATACACTTCAAAAGTCAACAAACAGCTAAAGCAAGAAGGGTGTTTTTTCACAGGTATGGGGCAAACATGCCAAACTCCACAGCCAGTAACTGGAGCTCAGGACTCCATCCTGGTCCTGTTAGGTTTGTGACGCCTAGAGCTCTAATTTTCAAGGTTCAAGATTCAGGATTTATTTATTGTCATTCATACAGAGAATATATTTAAATATATACAAATTTTAATAAAATAACAGGTAGACAAACATTTTATGGAAAATTAATTATTCTTAAGAGTATAGTAAAATAGAGAACATAAAAGCCTATAAGCCAATAATAGAATAACGTCTGATTGTTATTTAGGTTTTCTTACCTGTGATTCTGCCAATTGATCCTTTAAAATTTGCGCCGGTGAAACCCGAAATGTGAGCCCCCAGACTCACCCCGATCATGTGGATAGAGTTGAGAGACACCCCAACACTCTGTGATACACACACACACACACACACACAATTAAACATTATAGCCATAACTCCATCATATACTTTTGAGATGAACTGGAATGCCAACTAGGAACCAGGGCTTAATGCCCAGCATCAGTTTGCCATCTCACAGTCAGTCAGGCTCCAAAAGCCACTGGAAGCCTCTCAGAAGAGTGAAAGCTAGAGGATCAAACTCCAAATGAATCCCCATTTTTTTTGTTTGTCATTTTTGGGTGTCCACATACTTTTGGCTACATCGTGTATAACGTTTATGTACAGTATATTATGTTACATATCATATATTACACTGTATTTATTCTACATTCTATGTCCTGAATTCCATTGTAAATCCAGTTCAGAAGTCATCTAAAGCAGCAATAAGTTTAAATCTCTCACTGTTTACACTGCAACCAAAGAAAAAAAACAAAACAAGGGATTTGCTCTTTTAATTTCCATTACACCAACATTTAGAGGCAGAGGAGCAGAAATGAGTGTAACATTTTAACCTTTAACCAACAATTATGACCATTTACAACATGAGTTTAATTCAGGCTTTAATCATGAAAGCATTTGGTCTTTTATGATTCGTACCAAATAAATATAAGCAAAGGGAACATGTTTGTATTGTTAGCAACAAGTGTGCTGTGTTTGAATTTCACTTCTTTAATCTGTTTCCAGGACCTAAATTACTCTTAATCCTACTAAAACTAAAACGGTCACTAAAACCATCGTGCCATTCTCTAATGACAAGTAAAACATTATTTCATTAAAAATCATCTGGATAATCTCATTATTAAAACAAAGCAATAAATAGGACAGAAATGTACAAAATTCAGTGCTGCTGTTCAGCTCTCAGCAATAGGACCACCCTTAACTCAGACCAGGTGTGTTTGCTTCTGGAGCTGTGTCTTCAATCCACCTATTTCACATACAGAGAGCAGTACTATAGGCAGAAACATGGGTGCGCCATGGGCTCCCCAGTTTCACCTATCGTGGCCAACCTGTATATGGAAGAAGTGGAAAAGAAGGCACTAATATTCTATTCAGGAACACCACCCAGCCATTGGTTCAGATATGTGGACGACACCTGGGTTAAAATGAAATCTCAGGAAGCGCCACATTTCACGGACCACATCAACTCAGTGGACAAACACAATAAATTCACCAGGGAGGATGTGAAGAACGACAGGTTAGCCTTCTTGGATTGTGAGGTTGTGACTGGAGATGGGGGACGATTGAAAGTCGACGATTGTTTACCGTAAGCCAACACATACGGATCAATACTTAAGGTTTGACTCTCATCATCCACTGGAGCACAAACTAGGAGTCATCAGGACACTGTACCACCGAGCAGACAGCGTCCCCACTGACACAGCGGCCAAGGATGGAGAGAAATCTCACATTAAGCAGGCCCTGGGCAAATGTGCTTATCCGAACTGGGCCTTTGTCAAAGTCGGTAAGACGCCCAAACAGTGCTTCAGCAGATCAACGAGAGGAGAACAACAACCGCAGTCTAAGCGTAAACCAGTGGTGATTCCATATGTGGCAGGAACTTCGGAACAATTGAGACGCATATTTGCCAAACAGCGCGTCTCAGTAGCTTTCAAACCCCAAAACACGCTACGCCACAAACTGGTCCACCCCAAAGATCGGGTCCCCCAGCACAAACAGAGTAATGTAGTGTACGCTGTGAAGTGCCGGGAGGATTGCCAGGAATTGTACATCGGAGAAACCAAACAGCCGCTGGTGGCACAACATAGAAGAGCTACCTCATCAGGTCAGGACTCTGAAGTTTACACCCACCTACAGGCCAGTGGCCACTCTTTCAAGGATGAAGACGTGCAGATCCTTGATAGGGAGGAACGATGGTTTGAACGCGGCGTAAAAGAAGCCATTTTTGTAAAAAGGGAACGTCCATCCCTGAACCCGAGGAGGGGGCCATTGTCGTTAATGGCTATGGTAACCTGCATATTAAACTGATCACCGGTCCCATTGTTATGCAAAGGTACTGTATATAAGATTGGGGAAGTTTTCCAACTGCTGAGACTGAAGAAGTGACGAAACGTTTCTCCGACAAAACCTATGTCCAGATGAACAGATTCAACTTCTGGGATAATTCTATAGTTCTACAATTCTATAACTGTATAGATTGTTTACACATTAAAAGAAGCTGAACTGCAACAGGAAGCCATGCAAGTTGATTTCCTCTGATCACACACTCCTCTCACACACACTGCTGCTGAGAAACGAGATGATAACAAAATCATGAGGAAACTTGTGTGTGTGTGTGTGACGTGTGTGTGTGTGTGTGTGTGTGTGTGTGCATGTGTGTGCATGTGTGTGTGTGTGTGTGTGCGTTACCTGTAGCGTTTGTATAAATTTGGTGAGGTTGGCTGCTACAGGTCTGGTGTTCTGCACCACCTTCAGGTAGTTGACGTTGGTTGCTCCCCGGTTCCAGTCCACCACAATGGCATTGATGTCTCTGCGCTTCAGGATGGACTCTACCAACAGTTCCATCCAAATGGGGGGGGATCCGGTGGGCCGGTAACCGTGAATGAGGAAGGTGCATGGGAGAGAAGAGTTAAAGGTGGGCGTGGCCAGGGGGTCGTCGGGGGCCAGCAGCTTGCCGCAGGTGGGGTGAGCGCGGGTGTACAGGAGCAAGCGAACCCTCAGAGAGGGACCGCTCAGAGAGTGCTTCAGACTCAGGTCAGTGATCCGTTCACATTTCTGAACTATCAGACACAGGGGGCGGAGTCACAACTGTTTATTTATTTATTGTCCTCTTATTCTAACACTTACATTCTATTTTTGGTCACTGTTTTTGTTCTCTTCTTTAATTATTTTCCTTTGTCTTTCTTATTTTTTTAACATCATACCTTGTTTTCTTTTGTTATTTCTACTCACTTGTTTCCCCATTTGATACAGTTTACTTCAATTAGCTTTTTTCTTTCTTTCTTTCTTACATGCACTGCCTTTCTTTTCATGTTTGTAATGAGGGTTGTGCCAGGAAGGGCATCATGTGTGAAACAGTGCCAGGTCAAATACAAACCATGCCAGCTGAAATATGTTTTCATTTCCTCCTGTATTTTTGCCATCATATTTTTCTTGTGCTTTTAGTTTTTTTTCTCTTATATGTTATTCTTCTTTTATTCATTGCTGTCAGTGCATTTCATTTCTTTCTCTCTTACATATGTTTATTTCTCTCAAACTTCTTTGTTTTTATATATATTTTTAATCCTTATTCTTTCCATCATCCTGTTCATTCCTCCTGTTTTTGTTCCTCTTTTCATTCCATTACTTGACATTTTATTTCCTCTCATTTCCTTTCAGACTTTGTTTTATCTTTTTTTACTTTCTTTCTTCATCTTCCTTTTCATCTTCTTTTCTCTTCATGTCTTTCAGTCATAAATACACTTTCTTTTTACATTTAGAATTCCTTTCCATCTCTTACTCCATTTTAATTTTCTTCAAACTATTCTTTGCTTATGTTTTTATTTATTTATTCTCTTTATCCTTATTCTTTATTCTCTTTTTCTCTTGTTTTATGTTCCAGCTTTATCTTCTTTTCATGTTGCTTCTTAGTTTCATTTCTTATTATTTTTTAGCTTTTCTTTCTTGCTTTCCTTTCATCCATTGGTAATATTTATCCCACTTTTCCTCAATTGCTTTCTTGTTTTCTTTTCATATTTTTACATTCCATAGTTTTTTTTTCTATCTTTGTTCTATTATTTGTGTCAGTATTTCATCCTTGTTACTTCTCCTCTTATTCTTTATATTTGTTTCACTTTTCTTTCAAGTATTTTTTTTTACTAAGAATTAGTAAAGAAAACAACGACATAAATGTAAAACACAAACTAATAAATACAATAATTATTAAATATACAAAAATATTTTATAAAGTGTATGTACACAACTGTACTGTATCTCTTCTTCTATTGTTTTACATTCTATTTATAAAACACGGTTTGTTTTATTTTTATTAATTTTATTTGATCTATTTAACTGAGTTTAATTCTTTGTGTACTTTGTGTTGATTGAGTAGTTTATAGTCTAATTTCTGTTCAGGGATTAATAAAGTCTCATTTTACAAGCTCTTAGTTCCAGATAAACTAATCAATGACGACATCATCATCACCCCAGTGCATTCTGGGATCTGTAGTTCTTTATGTAATGAGCGCTGTGACCGGTGTGTTTTATTTTTATTCCTTTTTGCTCGTTGGTTTGTTTCTGCTCTTTCTTCATTTATTTATGTAAACATGATGGTCATGTTTATGGGGGAAAAGCTCCGAGTTTAATTTGCAGTTTTGTATAAAATCTGATAAAAATAAAAAGTCGTGGGTGGATTGTGTGAGTAATTCTGAATGTTTTGTGAGGTTGTGGTTCTGCTGGTCTGCAGTTACACAACATTTACAGTAACAAACACCCACAAGGAATTACACAACTGAGCTCATGGGATCGGGAGCGAAGCCCTGTGGTGAGACGCGCTGTCGTGTGTGTGTGTGTGTGTGTGTGTGTGTGTGTGTGTGTGTGTGTATAAACGTACCCTGACACGCTGTGAACGATACAAACATCGCTGCAAGGATCCAGCAGAACTGAAACAACAGAAAAGGTAAATTCATCTGTTAAATGAAAACAGAATAAAAACGGAATAAACAAAATGATGTCCCATAATAAAGCAGCATCATGAGCTTCAGGTTAAGAGCCTTGCTCGGGGGTCCAACAGCACAGCTATCTGGTTCGTAGTCCAACACTAAGCACCGAGTCCAGGCTCCCCAAAGAGGACGGTTCCCACTGGGCCCTGGATCCTCTCCATGTTCATATTTAAAGATTTATTTGTTTTGGTTCTGTTGCTTTTAGACCGGATCTGTCTAAAGCTGCTTTGATACAGCATGGGGTTAGATGTTATTTTAATCTTCTCACACATCACAACGAAAGAGGAAATGAAATCAATTCACTCACAGGAAATGAAAGAATATAAGAGACGAGAAGCACCAGTTTAGCAGATCTGCACCCTGAAAACTTTGGGGTTGTCCCAAATGTTATAAGGAAGAAACCTTGTTAGGACCAAGACTGAAAAATAAACCCGACCTGCTTACAGCCTAGATGATATCCATAAGAATTCAACTAAATTACTTAATTAATATGTTTATAGTAATAGTTTAAATGAACAGAAGCTAAATAGAATAAATAAATTAGAGAATACGATAATGAATGGAAATAGAGACTATAGTAAAAAATACAATAAACGAAATATAGGTTATTATAAATAAAAGAGATAATACAATATTTTGGAGAATATAATAAAATATAATAAATCAAATATGGATTATCATAAATAATAGAGTGAAAATGCTTAACAAAAAGACAGAATGATAAGGCATCGATCTTCAGCTTTAAACAACTCTTTGATTTTCTGTTGATTATGAGTTGATTACTCACACCATGGGATAGTTTAGTACCAATACTGGGGTGCTTCTGGTTGACACTCTTTCACACACACCAAAGCTAAGTGTAGATTTGATACTCTTTATTGACTCTACATTTTTATTTATTGACGTCACTTGTTTGCTTTCTTAGAGAGAGGTGCAGAGTTTTTTGGTTTTCTTCTCTCTTTCAGCCACTCAGGTTTGTTGACACAGACTACGCTTGACTAAAAGACATTCAGAACCTGTTCAAAACTCGTTTGGTCATCTGCAAACTTCTGCATGTTGGGAATTTTCCTGTTTTCTTGCCCAGCCAAACAGCCTAACAGTTTCCTACTGAGACTTAGTAAAATATCCTTATGTAAGAATCAGAATGCAGAATGTTAGTTTATGATTAACCCGTGCTGAGGATCCCTGCTCCCTGTGTTTGTTCTGTAGAACTCGCTCACCCTCATCAGATAGTGATTCATTCTCAAACTGAAATCAGCATGTTTGTCTCGATCGTTTCAAACGTTAAATATTAGAGAAGTTGATAAACCGGTTTAATCTCACATCTGAAAAGCTTCACCCACACATCTGAGAGAGAAATGATTCATACGTTTCTGAGAACGACACCATGCTTAAGGAAAGGATCAGCATAAAGTTAATAGCCACAGTTCTGTAGAATTTCACGCTGACTCCTGTCAACAAATCTAAGAGGTTCAGCTCAAACACAGGATCTAATCACTACTGATACACTCATAAAAATGGCCAATAATAACGTCTAATACCACGTGATGTGAGATTAGTGTTTGTTACAGAATCCTCTGCCTTTCATTAACTTGTGGTGGTTAGAGGTGGATTTCACTTTTCAATGCCTTGTACTACAAACTAATTAATTCCACACAGACGAAGCAGCAGCAGGCGTGTTTCAGGAAAAGCTCAAGCTTTGGAGTACTCCTAAAAGTCCTAAACGTTCTGCTGGTGTTTGGTTTGACATCATAATAATGACAAGCAAATAAGCCACAGAGACTCCTCTATGTTAAATATTCTACATTAATCATCTGTAAGATGGAACGTTTATTGTTTTACAGCGGGGCAAAACATATTTAGTCAGCCACTGATTGTGCAAGTTCTCCTACTTAGAAAGATGAGAGAGGTCTGTAATTTTCATCATAGGTACACTTCAGCTATGAGAGACAAAATAAGAAAAAAAAAATCCAGACTTTCAACTCCCTCCACAAATTTTCTGTGGGGTTGAGGTCTGGAGACGGGCTAGGCCACTCCAGGACCTTGAAATGCTTTTTCCGAAGCCACTCCTTCATTGCCCGAGCGGTGTGTTTGGGATCATTGTCATGCTGGAAGACCCAGCCACGTTCCATCTTCAATGCTCTCACTGATGGAAGGAGGTTTTGGCTTAAAATCTCACGATACATGGCCCTGTTCATTCTTCCCTTAACACGGATCAGTCGTCCTGCCCCCTCTGCAGAAAAACAGCCCCAAAGCATGATATTTTCCACTCCCATGCCTCACAGTAGGTACGGCGCAACTCAGCATTCTTCTTCATCCAAACACGACGAATTGAGTTTTTACCAAAAAGTTCTATTCTCCCAATCCTCTTCTGGATCATCCATATGCTCTCTGGCAAACTTCAGATGGGCCTGGACATGTACTGGCTTAAGCAGGTGCACACGCCTGGCACTGCAGGATCTGAGTCCCTCTCGGCGTAGTGTGTTACTGATGGTAGCCTTTGTTTCTTTGGTCCCAGCTCTCTGCAGGTCATTCATCAGGTCCCTCCGTGTAGTTCTGGGATTTTTGCTCACCGTTCTCATGATCATTTTGACCCCACGGGATGAGATCTTGCGTGGAGCCTCAGATCGAGGGAGATTATCAATGGTCTTGTATGTCTTCCATTTTCTTCAATCGCTTCCACAGGTGATTTATTCACACCAACCTGCTTGCCTATTGTAGATTCACTCTTCCCAGCCTGGTGCAGGTCTACAATTTTCTTCCTGGTGTCCATCGACAGCTCTTTGGTCTTGTCCATGGTTGAGTTTGGAGTCTGACTGTTTGAGGCTGTGGACAGGCATCTTTTATACAGATAACGAGGTCAAACAGGGGCCATTAATACAGGTAACGAGTGGAGGACAGAAGAGCTTCTTAAAGAAGTTGTTACAGGTCTGTGAGAGCCAGAAATCTTGCATGTTTGTGGGTGACCAAATACTTCACAATAAATTGTTCACTAGGATTTACAATTAAATTCTTTAAAAATGTGATTTCCTGGATTTTTTTCCCCTGGATTTTCTGTTAGCTAAAAAAGACTCATCCAGATTCCTCAAATTAATCTAATTCACGTTAAACAGCAGAAAATTCGGTTCAGATGTCATATGGTTACTGACTCTGCATCTACCCTAAACATGAGCAATTTATAGTACATCAGAAATGAGTCTAAAAACCGGAACCAAACAAGCAGAAGTTCTCACTAAAGACGTTCCTCCTCCTACTCTGTGTTTAAATTTAGATACACGATGCAGAAGAAAAGCACAGTTTTAGGAAACGCTACTGGTTTATATTTAAGCATTGCCTCTGCAGCACCCAGTTCTGTGTGTACAAAGAATGAAATCAGAAGATCTGGGGTTGTTTCAGATGCTTCACCAGTGCAGAACCAAACCCAAAGCATTGAAACATAAACACGAGTTAAAATACTCACATAGTCACTTAACAAACCAACAAAGATGGACATGACATGGAAGAAAAAGATCTCTTTGTCCCTCATGTAATGTGCAGAAATTTGCAGTAAAAGAGCTACAAAATATACCAATTAGGAACATGTTAAGAGTATGAAAACGTGCAAACGATTCATAAAGAACGTTTCATGTCATTGGTGCTGGCATTCTGTAAGATGTTCTTCTTGGGTAAGAGTTTATAAGAAGAAGGATTTAGAAGAAGTTATAATTCTGTTAAAATGATCGATTTTCATGTGAAGCCTTTAGACTTGTTTAGTTTTTAAACAAGTCATCTTAACACCTAATCAAAATGCCTGAGTAAATTATTCTTTAAAACGATGGGTTAATATTTATGATTACTACTGATTTGATTTGATCGTCACGGAGTTACTCTTGCTTACGACATCACTGATTATTAATCAATTAAAGTACAGCTAAGCGCTGGATTTAACGTCCATCCGATCAATGTCTGTTTGCTTTAATGACCAGGGTCTTAAAAATTATAATAAATTATAACAATTGGTCTTTTAAGTTGGTAAACAGCCAATCAACACTGTGTATCCACAAGCAGAGGCGGGAGTTTAAGAGCAGTCCATCGTTTGTGTGTCACGGTTGCCAGTTCTGCTTATTCTTTGGGCGACTTTGGGCTTATGTTTACAAATAGCAGTCATTACAGGATACAGGTTGTTGGGGTTTGTTTCTAATGTGTAGTTGCTTATTTGTTCCCTGATTCTGTCTCTGTTTCTTTCTCCAATATTCTTGCAAGTTAGTTTTGTCCTAACTCTGAAGTTAAAAGGAAATATACATTATTATTATTATTATTGTTGTTGTTATGTATATTTGTGCTAGATTTTGTTGTAACTCAGTTGATGTGTTTAGAGACTTTTTTGTGTTTTGTACCTGTCCTACTGTAAGTAGTACTGCTTTGTTTACTCTCTCTTATGTATAACTTTAAAAACTGGCTCACATTCACTCACAGAGTCTCTGGTTCTTTTCTGTTCTTCCTAATGCTGTCTAGCGATGAGTTTTTGGCTTTTGAAACAAAAGTATCAGGTCGTTTTAATCAGTCAGTATCTCTGACGCATTTACGTATCATTTGCATGCAGTTTTCTTGTGAAAATACCCTTTATATGTACATTACAGTACCATAAATTAAAGACTACGATAACATCTGGCAACGTCCATTTCGGTCACCGACCTGTTTCACAGAACATCAAGCAAACATTAAATGGAGTGTACCTGTAATTAATGAGGCCTTAAGATTCCAATTAATGCAACTAAGGAGGGAAATCTTTTGTATTGTAACTGTATAGTGATGAAACAGGGCAAAAGTAAGTGCAGCAGGATGTCCAGATATTTTTGGAGTACTTCTAAACAAAATATTATCTCTGGACGTAACCAAACTAAGGATAAAAATTCTAAGACCAAACCTGATCCAGAACATCACGTACACTACGATAAAAAGTATCTCAAGAGTTCTGTTACAGTGTTTTACACACACACACAGACACAGACACACACACACACATTTTCATGCAGTACACACACCCAAATGTTTTCACATACAAGAAAAATATGGTTGTTTAGTTAACTGTGTTACTTGAGCATGACCAGCTGTGTGTGTGTGTGTGTGTGTGTGTGTGTGTGTGTGTGTGTGTGTGTGTGTGTGTGTGTGTGAGGTCAAAAGAAGCCTAACTGCTGACACACCCAGCTGAGTACGTAAAACACACAAACTTAAACCCACCTGTACACAAAACGCACCTGTACAGTAACCTGAATTTAATGTGGTGTGTGTGTGTGTGTGTGGTTGTATATTGTTTTGAAATCAGGATTTAATAAAGATCAGATCTTACCATGCTCACAGTGTTGATCCTCCTCCAGCCTCACACACTACACACACACACACACACAAACACACACACGCACTAAACTCAGAATAATCACTAAAAGTAAACTCACAAAAACGGCCAACACACTCACACACACTAAACCTGAGCTTCAGAGAAGAGAGAGAGCAAAGGAATGAGCTCCTCCTCCCTCAACAAACACACACACACACACACACACACACACACACACACACACACACACACACACACACACTGTGCTGCATTCCTCTGTAAGGTAAGCAGGTAATCTGTAACAGGAAGAAGGAAAAAAACTACAAAGGCAAAGAACAACAAAGAGCAGAGAGAGAGACTAACCCGAAACTATCAGCTACTAAATATATAAAATAAAAGTGCTGACTATAATATAACAACTTACAATTAACATACATATCTAACAATAATAATATTTCTTTTAGGTAAAAGGTAAAACAACATAAATAATACAAGTGAACAAAATTATACGCATTACACAAGTAAAATAAAGTAGAAACAATAGCTTTCATGATTAAAAGTAAAAACAATGAATCAAAAAATAATTAAATAATTAAGATAAAGTAACTATCTAAAAGAAAGTAATACAATGATAATTTAAGTAAAATAAATTAAACATATTACAAAGTAAATATGTAATGAAGTAATGTAAAATAAATATCTAAAATTAAATAATAAAAATCAAGTAAGTGTTAAAAATAAAGCATTGAAGCTTATTTTATTTGTTTTATTTCTTCTGACATTGATTAATATTTATAGCTTATTTACTATATCTAAATCAATTAAACTCAACATAATAATTTAAATAAAACCAACATTTTGGATGAACGACTTCAAATATAACAACTAAAACTATAATAATAATAATAATAATAATAATAATAATAATAATAATAATAATAGCGCTGGTCCAGTCAGTTTCATATGGATGTTTAGTTTAACAGTATATGAAAAATGTGTATGCACTGCCATCTACAGGTCATAGCTGAAACAACATGGTCAATTATATTTGAATAGGATTAACTTTCATTGATTAAATTACAGCATTTTCATGCATTATATTAAATGATTATTATTATTACTGTTATTATAAAATAAATGTATTTTATGACGGTAGTTTGGTTATCCAGATAAACTGTTATGAGCCCCCTGATTGAATCACGTCTCTCATTAATCAGGCCTGAACAAGCGCATGCTGCTAGTCCAGGTACCTCTAAAAGATTCAGGAACAAAGGTTAAAATAAACATCAGGAACATCCTGCTACACTTACATCATTATTACAAAACATTAGACATCAAAAAAGATCTTTTCAAACTGGATTTGATCATTTATGCTTCTTTATTTTACTTCTTTACAATTTATAGTGAAATGTTCTACATAGAGTGGACAAAATAACGGAAACAGGTCAGAAAATAAGAATCTGATAAAGCTGAAAATTCGGGATCTCCAGAACATATTTCTTAGGTTATGATGCCATGTATTAGGAGGAGTTTGGACGGCATGGCACATGTTAGTGGTGCCCAGCTGCTGCATCTGAGGTTCGGTTCTTCAGATTCGGATCTGATTTATTGTTATTGTAAATGTTATTAGTATTTTGGTGTAACAGAATCTCCACTAGTTCACATGAGGAGGAGGAGGAGGAGGAGGAGGAGGAGGAGGAGAAAAAGGGATGCAGTTGCCATGACGACGGCTCTGTGTATTCAGCTGGCAATCTGATTGGACGACAGAGACAGAGCAGGCGAAAAAAAAAGAGGAAGACGAAGCATCGTAGATCCAGTCTGGCTTTCTTCTGTTTCACAAACGGCAGGCTTTCTGTTCCATTAATACACACTCACACACACTCAGGAGTGTCTCACGTACACACACACTCACACACTCACACACACACGCACACACACTCAGACAGGATACAGCATGGCAACCATCACCTGTACCCGCTTCACAGAGGAATACCAGCTGTTTGAAGAACTGGGCAAGTGAGTCTGGCTTTATTCATACTAATACCACGTGTGTGTGTGTGTGTGTGTGTGTGTGTGTGGTGAATACCTCTGTTGCGTGTTATTATTAGTTTTAATCAACAGGTGATTCAAAGGTTTCTGATGCGACTCCATTTTGCGCCGGAGCTCAGACGGTATTATCTAATCCTGATTTATTCATCACGGTATGAATCACACCGATATATCGTTACATCCTCAGACCGAATCCACATGATCAGAAACGTTCAATCCGGTCTATCTACGCTACTCACTTGGTTTGAGCAGCTCTTCCTCGTTAGCCCGCCTGTGCAGGACCCGGGTCAAGTCCCTGGGAGGGTCGGCCGTCATACATGAACGACTGGCAGTGTGGGAGGAAGGGGATCATCCCCTGGTGCTGCAGCAACAGCAACCCCTACCCATCCAGGACACTCACACTGCCTCCTCACTGCTAACTGAGACCTGGTCCGAGTTTGCATGTTCTCATTGCCTGTGGGTTTACTCTGGGTTTGGTTCCCGCCTTGCACCTTGTGCTGTTGGTTAGAGCTTGTCTCTCTGACTTTAGGAGCAAATCAGTATCGAAGTCTGATTTTGTACGTGGATCATAAGCGTGTTAAACTCTTTGGGCCTTTTATTACAGACTAAAATACTGTACTACATTCTTAATATTATTTATTTGATGTTTACAATATTTATATTTGATGTTTAGAATAATAATATTACTTGATGTTTAGTCTTTCTGCATCCCAAAACATATTTTTTGGCAAATTAATTAATTAATTCATATTTATTTATTTATGCTTCAGTGTAAAAAAATGTAAATGCTTTTAAAATAACTTCAGGATTTTAAAATCCCATTTTCATACCAAAATATCACGGAGCACAACCGAGCCACTTCCAGAAAAGTCCCAGCATGGTTTTTTTTTGTTTTTTAAAGAAGAACTCAAGTGGGCTTGATAGTGCAATGACAAGTCCAGAATAATGTCCCAAATATATCACTTTATTCTACATTGACCACTTGATTGAGAACAAATCTGTTTAAATCTTTTTGCATCCCGAAATAAATATATCATACCATACCACATAATGCATTTAGTAACATAACAGTAAATTGTATTTATTTATTTATTTATTATTTTTAAATTACATGTATTTACTATTTATTTATTAATGTAAATGTATGAATTTATTTCTCATAAACTAGTATCAACACCATAAATAATTCCTGCAAATGCTTCATGTTTTATTTTATATGCATTATGATTTTGTACAATATAAACATGGTAGAGAAATAATAATAATAATAATAATAATAATAATAATAATAATACTGTATTCCTTGGTGTGTGTGTGTGTGTGTGTGTGTGTGTGTGTGTGTGTGTGTGCTCATTACAGGACTATGTGTAACACCTCCACACACTCCGAGGCTTTAGACCCTGACTGGCCTTTTTCCCACTGCAGGACTCCCACACACACTCCCTCATACACTTCACTCTTTTCAGTCATTGTGTGTGTGTGTGTGTGTGTGTGTGTGTGTGTGTGTGTCTGTGTGTCTGTGGGCAATCAAAGCCAGGCTGCTTACATAATAGAGTTTGGGGGTGGCACTTGAGCGCAGGCTGAGATGATCTGCACAGAAACATTACCGTGTGAAAAATCACACAATCCAATCACACAAAGAGACTTTTAAACTTCCTCAAATCATAATCATAATCGTAAATAGATTTAATAAAATCGGTGTGATGATATTAAGTGTTTAAACAGTCGATGTGAAGTGTGCTCTAATTTAGTTAGGGTTAGTGAGCTGAAGCTGAGTGATGGCTGAGCAGATTGAGCTTCTATAATTGGGAAGAAACTGACAAATTTACCTGCTGCTGCTGTCCATCATTGGCAAGGAGACACACACACACACACACACACACACACACACACACACACACACTCCGGTAAGGAAGTTGTTAAGTTATGTAAGTAGAGTTGAAGCCAAACCACTAATCCATGTCCAAGGGTGCAAGAATGGGGGAACACAGAAGGACTTGCACATTCCTGAGACTGATCGGTCTGTGCGTGTGGCAACAATCTCACAAAGCATTACACAAAGCAGGGCTCAGATTCTCAATAGCTTTATTATGAAAAATCTTACAAAGGTTCTTAAGAACAGCATTAAGAAATCATAAGAATGTTCTTAAATGCAATTCCCTCAAATCTTATCTTAAGAAAACTGAATTGTTTCCTTAATATTTTCTTAAAATCTTCTTCATTGCCTTGCGTAGGCTATGTCACATTTTAGAGCTTATGATATATGGAGCGAGACACATTTTGAATTTGTAGTTACCATTATTTCCGTTACTTATCAGTCCGCTCAGAGGAAAAATATCAAAGCAAGCGTTCAAATAGAGGTGATGGTAGAAGGAAAAATCATCCTTGGAAAATAATATTTGCTTTATTTCCAAAAAATATTGAAAAATAATGTTATTTTCAGTCAACACTTACATTGGTGCTTGAAAGTTTGTGAACCCTTTAGAATTTTCGATATTTCTGCATAAATATGACCTAAAACATCATCGGATTTTCACGCAAATCCTAAAAGTAGATAAAAAGAACCCAGTTAAACAGATGATGCAAAAATATTATATTTGGTCATTTATTTATTGTGGAAAATTAACCCATATTACATATTAGTGAGTGGCAAAAGTATGTGAACCTCTAGGATTATCAGTTAATTTGAAGGTGAAATTAGAGTCAGGTTTTTTCAATCAATGGGATGCCAGTCAGGTGTGAGTGGGCCCCCCTGCTTTATTTAAAGAACAGGGATCTATCAAAGTCTGCTCTTCATAACACACGTTTGTGGAAGGTGTATCCATCGCATGAACAAAGGAGATTTCTGAGGACCTCAGAAAAAGAGTTTGTTGATGCTCATCAGCCTGAAAAGTTACAAAAACCATCTCTAAAGAGTTTGGACTCCACCAATCCACAGTCAGGGACAGATTGTGTACAAATGGAGGAAATTCAAGACCATTGTTACCCTCCCCAGGAGTGGTCGCGCCCACAAAGATCACTCCAAGAACAAGGAGTTGGTAGAGGTCACAAGGAACCCAGGGTAACTTCTAAGCAACTGAGGCCTCTCTCACATTGGCTAATGTTAATGTTCATGAGTCCACCATCAGAAAGAACACTGAACAACAATGGTGTCCATGGCAGGGTTGCAAGGAGAAAGCCACTGCTCTCCAAAAAGAACATTGCTGCTCGTCTGCAGTTTGCTAAAGATCACGTTGACGAGCCAGAATGCTATGGGAAGAATGTTTTGTGGATGGATGAGACCAGAATAGAAACTTTTTGGTTTAAAAGAAAAGCGTTATATATGGAGAAAAAAGAAAAACCCCTGCATTCAGCATCAGAACCTTATCCATCTGTGAAACATGGTGGTGGTAGTATCATGGTTTGGGCGTGTTTTGCTGCATCTGGGCCAGGACGGCCTTGCCATCATTGATGGAACAATGAAAATTCTGAATTATATCAGAGAATTCTAAAGAAAATGTCAGGACATCTGTCCATGAACTGAATCTCAAGAGAAGGTGGGTCATGCAGCAAGCCAACGACCCTAAGCACACAAAGCCGTTCTACCAAAGATTAGTTACAGAAGAATAAAGTTCATGTTTTGGAATGGCCAAGCCAAAGTCCTGACCTTAATCCAATGGAAATGTTGTGGAAGGAACTGAAGCGAGCAGCTAATGTGAGGAAACCCACCAACATCCCAGAGCTGAAGCTGTTCTGTACGGAGGAATGGGCTAAAATTCCTCCAAGCCGGTGTGCAGGACTGATCACAGTTACAGGAAACGTTTAGCTGCAGTTATTGCTGCACAGGGGGGTCACAGCAGATACTGAAAAGCAAAAGGTTCACATACTTTTGCCACTCACTAATATGTAATATTGGATGATTTTTCCTCATAAATAACTGACCAAGTATAATATTTTTGTCTCATTTGTTTAACTGGGTTCTCTTTATCTACTTTTAGAACTTGTGTGAAAATCTGATGATGTTTTAGGTCATATTTATGCAGAAATATAGAAAATTCTAAAGGGTTAACAAACTTTCAAGCACCAATGTACATCTTAAGACAAGTGCGATTCTATCTTAAAGTTAAGAAAGCATTTAAGAACAGAACACTTTCAAGAATACCACTTAGAGCTCTTAGAGTTGCTCTTAAGAAATGAAAAAGTAGGATAATTTTTAAGAAGTCATGTGAAGAATAACAATTTTTCATAACTTTTATTAAGAATGAAGTTAAGATAAACACATTTAACACTTTTGTGAATCCGGCCCTGGTCTGTATGACAGGGGGCAGGAAGAAAAAAGCTTCTCAAAAACTGCCAAAATTCTCGTTTGTGCTGCCGATGTGGTAAATGTTTTAAAGCCAGTTGAGATCAAGATTTTTAGTCTGAAAGTAATTTTGGGCTGAAATCCAGCACAGAGCGCTCCACCCAGAATACAGCATACCTGCTGCGAAGCATGGTGGAAGGGAGAACAGATGCTGTACACCAAAATTATGGAGTAAAACCTGCACCTCTGCTTCTGATGCTGCGTAGCAAAAGGTTTTATAATCAGACGGTCTTTCTAATGGGTCAGGACTGAGGCCAAACTCATCAAGAAAACCTGCAGCCCCGCAAGCTTTAAACCTAAAACTGAAAACACAAAATCCAAAATGCTACAAATCTCTAAGCAAAATCAAGCACTGCATTAGAACCTGCATTTTTATATCTAAATGACAAACTCTCCATCGTATGCAGTGATCATTTCTGTACCACAAACATCCTATCAGTCGATTTATTCCTGTTGTGTTTTTAGTTTCAGTAGTCAGTCGTACACAAAAAGACACTCAAAACAAAATGTATGAATTAATTCTAAGTTGAGAAAGTTTTTCCAAAGTGCAGTATTTTTGGAGGACGTGTTTTACAAACTATGTAACACGTTACGGAGAAAGCCGGCAAAAACATTCAGTAAGATATTAAATAAATAAAGAATTCAGAATTTGTTTTTCCACAACTCTGAATGCAAAAAATGCAAAATGTAAAGGGATAAATTATGTAATGTCATTATATAATTGTTTCTGAGAGAAAAAAAAACATAGACTGAAGAAAATAAGAATGTAAGTTTTAATTATTCGTTGTTCATCACTAGTCGTTATGTGCAGAATTTATGCCTGCAAATTCAGTTCATTACAATAAAAACATTTTTTTTATTTTCAAAGATCGCAAAATCATTTAGTGATCATGAAAATGTGTTCAGAGTTTGCAGATTGATGATAGATTCATCTCATAAATCATGATACACCACTCCTTCCTTACACGAAAGTACATACACTGCATTTATAAGTAAAAAGTATCTGGCCCTCTATTTACTTGGTATCGGATCTATAGTAAATTTTGCAGTATCGCACACCACTACCGGATCCATGGATGAAGATCAAGTTGGGAAGAACAGAAAGAACAATGCATTGTGGGTGGTGGAACTTGGCCTTATCTCAGATGTCGGTAATACCTGAGCAGCTCTGCTCAGCGGGAATGAAGATGCCATGGAGTGTGTGGTGTGAGATGAGAAGGTCGGTGTCACATGGAATAAAGCTGGTATGGTGGTGGAGGATGGCCGGTCACATCTGTGGCATTTTTATAACCCTGCAGCTCTGATTCCGACCTGTGACGAGTGGGTGGTGCAAATTGGTAAATAAAAACAAAATACAAAGAGAAGATCATTTATAAGAACTAATAATGCTGATCTAAAATGTAAAGACACGACATGATGCCATGGATCTCATTCCCCCATTATTAAATCTTACACAATGAATGTTTAAAGCCTTTTAGGTCACGTCCTGATTAAGATTTTTACCCTCGGCAGTTATTACTTGGTCTAAATTCTAATAAGTGTGTTTCTGTTTTACAGTCAGTGCGTCTAAAACGTTTGTTAAATTTATGTCCTAAAGTAGATGTGGCATAAACTGATGTTTTCTTAATATGATCACCAGTTTTATTTAAGGAGGAGGGTGAAGGTACAATATGGTACCCGCATCACCCAGGGTACAAACTCTCAGCTGTGAGGATTCAAGTCTTTAATCTCTACCCTAATGCAGATGAGTGATGCCCCACTTGCCATTTAGGTCAACCCACACCACCCAGGAATCTGGTGCCCTTACTGGTACCCTGGTTGGCAACAGAGGCTGGACTTGTTCCTCATAACAGTCTGGATTTTACTTTTCATCTTTGGTCCAAAAAAGATTTGTTATGCTGATGGGTCTGAGCACAATCCTCGTTCCCACTGTTTGATGGTCCATCCCAGATGCCTCCGAGTCCAGAGAAGCCGATGCCGCTTCTGGACATGGTTATAACATAAGGCTTCTTTTTAGCACAGTAACATTTTAAGTGGCATTTGTGAATGTAACTCTGTATTGTAGAGCTTGATAGAGGTTTGATAAAGTAATCCCTTGCCCATGTGGTTCTATCAGCTACTGATGAATGACGGTTCATGCAATGCTGTCTGAGGGAGCGGAGATCATCCCTCTTCAGTTGAGGCTTTTTAGGAAATTCCTCCAGATTCTGAATTGTTTAATGATATTATGCCCTGTAGAGGAGTAATATATAAATCCCTTTCAATCCCTTCTTTCTTTGAGGAATGTTGTTGATTTGGGATTGTAGGATCATAATGTAGTTTTATTGTTTTAAAACATGCCCTGCTTTTGTTGTGCAAAAACCCGGTCTCGTCTGGGTGCTCCTGTTTCCTCTCACCTCCCAAAAACCTGACATTATGTGCACAGGTTCCTCTAAATTGCTCTAGCTGTGAGAGTGACTGTGATGCCCCATGAGGGGCACCCTGGGTTTCTCTAACGAGGACCTGACATGACAAAATGTCCAAATGTGTATGACTGAAATGCTGATTGGATGTGGATTTTTTTAGGGGAGCCTTCTCGGTGGTGCGGAGGTGTGTGAAAATCCTCTCAGGTCAGGAATATGCAGCAAAGATCATCAACACCAAGAAACTCTCAGCCAGAGGTGAGTTGTGTTGTGTTGTGGGTTATTGGTGAGTGTTTGTGTTTTTAAACTGGACACATGTACATCCCCAGGATTATGGTTAGGGTTCCATCCTGGAAACGCGTACCCAAAAGCGTCCGTCCCACCGTTTGGCGCTGTAAGACGTAGGTGCAGTCGAGTTTACTTGAATTCAGTCGATGTGACTGTAGTTGAGTTTTGTGGTGTTTTGTTGGAAAGACGAGGTGAAATACACCAGAGGCGTTTCACTTCTCCTCATCTCACACCTCCTACACACTTTCACCGAGCAGCGTTCGGATATCTCTCAACGATACAGTACACACACACACACACACACACACACACACACACACACACACACACACACACACACACACACACACACAAAGAGATGTGCTGCATGTTTCCTCTTATTCTATAGGAGGATTTAATAACCATTATTAAGCAGGTTCTGATATAACATGATCTGCCATGATGTGAAGACATGAATTTATTATTATAACCGTCACTCCCTCGGTGATCTAACCTACAGTATGCTGCCTAGGCATTACACATTTCTGTCTAAACTATAGAGGACAGGGTTAGGGTCCGATTGGACGGATTATCAGAAATTGAGATGTAATTCTTTTAATTCTAAACAGAAACCACAGACTAACGGGTCTAACCCAGATCAGATCAAGTGAGCTGGTCACGTCATCTCATGCCATGCCAACCGGGGGTGACCCCAGGTAACGACGGGATGGCGGTGTTTATAGTTTGTTTGGTAAAGTGCATAATCTTTATTATGATCTTAATAATATTATTTACTAGCAGTAGATGATTGTAGAGAAGCTACAGAAGCAGAAAACCATGTGAATGTACCATCATTTATGTTGAAAAATATCAGTTCTTATTTAAATTATATTAGATATCATTTAGCATTTCTGTACACTCACACACACTCACACACACACACACTTTTATCTAAGGCTGCACAGTGTATATCATTTCTAATAAAGACAAGCATGTGTTTTAATCTGCAATCCCTGCTGCTGCTGTTCATGTCTCTGCGTTTCCTCGTTAGCATCGACTCCGAATCTCGCAGATCTCATCAGGCCTGATTTATGAACTCTCCCGCTGTTTTCTTCTTCTCCTAATGGGCTGTCCAGCGCGGTACGTTTTTTATCTGTTAGCCCTCGGGGAGAGAGAGGAGAGGCCGTGTATATTCAGGAGCCTCATTAGTCCTGTCATAATCGTCTTCAGAAAATCTCCTCTGTTCGACCGCAGCAAATGATCCAAACAGGGCCGGTCCGCCGGATGAGGAACCACGGACTCGTACCATCACATTAAACCAATCATAATCAGCGCAAGGGTTAACAGGCTATGTACAGTGTGAATGTGTGCAAACAAATAAAAGAATCAAAAGAGAGAGACAGAAAGTGATGATTGACCATTGTTCAAGAGAATTTAGTGTCCATTTAGCTTCAGTCAAGTCAAGTCAGAATTTATTCTAGAGCACTTTGACAACAAAGCATTCGTCTCAAGCAACTTTTACATCTTAGATTCTTCTTCTTCTTATTCTTTTTCGGTGTCTCCCTTTTATCGGGGTCGCCAACAGGAGTAAACGTTTCCACCTCCCCTGTCCTCCACGTCCTCTACTCTCACCCCAACTCCCTGCATATCTTCATTTACCACAAGCAAATAACTCCTCTTTGGTCTTCCTCTCCGTCTCTTGCCTGGCAGCTCCATCGCCAACATCGTCCTACCAATATATCCACTATCCTTCCTCTGCACATGTCCAAACCATCTCAGTCTTTTGTCGAATTTTGTCTCCCAATTTTCCAACCTGTGCTGTCCCTCTGATGATCTCATTCCTAATCCTGTCCACCCCAGACACTCCTAAAGAGAACCTCAACATCTTAAGTTCTGCCACCTCCAGCTCTGCTTCCTGTCTCTTTGTCAGTGCCACTGTCTCTAAGCCATACAACAAGGCTGGTCTCACTACTCTCTTATAAATCTTTCCTTTCACTTTTGCTGCGACCCTTTTGTCACACAGCACTTCTGACACTCTTCTCCACCCACTCCATCCTGCCTGTACTCTCTTCTTTACCTCCTTTCCACACTCCCCATTTCCTTGGACAGTTGATCCCAAGTACCTGAACTCCTGGACCTTTGTGACCACTGATCCCTGTAGCCTGACTGTTCCACCTGCCTCCCTTTCATTTACACACATGTATTCTGTCTTACTACAGTTGACTTTATTCCTCTCCTTTCCAGATTATACCTCCACCTCTCCAAGTTCTCTTCTACCTGTTCCCTGTTCTCACTACAGATCACAATGTTATCTTCTAATATCTAAATCCCAAACTGAGCAAGCCTAGGGTGACAGTGGCAAGGAAAATCCCAAACTATTATAAGGGAGAAACCTTGTTAAGACCAAGACTCAAAAAGAAAATGTAAGAATGATAAATGTAAGAATGAAATGAATTATTCTAGTCAAATAATCCTGTAGCAATAGTTTAAACAACAGAAACGGATTAAATTAAACAGATCAATCAATTATCGAAATAAAATAACGTATAAAATATCAGCATTGGTGCTCTTCTGATCATAAAACCTTTTGCATAGTGGCATCAGAAGCACAAATGAGACCCAGTGTGGCACTTTTTACAAGCAAAGCTGGCCGATTAGGCGAGGTGTTTTTGTGCTGCAGAATTGACACTCCTTAAGAATGCTATGAGAGATTGTTTAAAGCATCGAATGTTTTTTGTATCTCCTAATTTGTTTCTTGACTTATCTCTTTTTAGAATTTTAGAAAGCGGCATTTAACACAGTGAATTTGGTGAATGTGAACGCAATCGTTGATTGGAAATAATCAAAAATACTACCAACCGTGATCTGGAAGTTGATTTTGTTGTACATCCAGATATGTCACTTAATTACTTTAATAAGAAATTAGAATATTGACAAAAAAACAAAACATGGGTGAATGTGCTTTACTCTTGAAGGTTCTGATGGTAATGACATACAGGCTATGCGGCGTGTGTGTACATCACGTTGATTTTATTACCGACTAATGCATACAGCCAAGTTACAAAGTGGGCCTGGCGTCATACCAAAGCAATGGTAATTCTTTCATTAGTTTTGTGACTGTGGTCTTGTTATTGGCAGTCTGATAAACTAAGTTCTAAAGTGTTGTAATTGTTATAATTCCATGGACTAAAACATGTACGGAGCTACAGTGGTTGCTTGAAAGTTGAGGAAAACCCTTTACAGAAGGTTCTATATTCTGCAATAAAATATGACCTACAACATCATCAGATGTTCACACCTAGTCCTAAAAGTAGATAAAGAACCAGTTAAAACAAATGAGTGACAATATTTCATAGTAGTGAGAGGCAACAGTATGTGAACCTTTGCTTCAGTAGCTGGTGTGGCCCCCCCTGATGCAGCAATAACTGCAACTAAATGGTTCCTGGTAACTGTTGATCGTCATGCACACGGCTTGGAGGAATTTTGCCATTCCTCGTACCAGAACAGCTCAGCTCGGGATGTTGGTGGGTTCCCTCACATTAGCTGGCTAGCTTCAGGGTCCTTCCACAACAATTTCCACATGGATTAAGGTCAGGACTTTGACTTGGCCCTGTCCAAAACATGAACTTTATTCTTCTTAACATGCTTTGGAGGACAGTTGTGTGCTTAGGGTTCAGTTGTCTTGCGGCATGACCCACCTTTCTTTGAGATTCAGTTCATGGAAAGATGTCCTGACATTCCTTTAGAATTCTCTGATATAATCAGAATTCATGTTCCATTCAATGATGCAAGGCAGTCCGGCCAAGAGCAGCAAAAACAGGTCCAAAAACCATGATACTACCCACACCATGTTTCACAGATGGGATAGGTTCTATGGGAAAGCCATGTTTCCTTTACCAAACATAACGCTTTTATTTTAAACAAAAAGTTCTTATTTTGGTTCATCCGTCCACAAAACATTATTCCAATAGCCTTTGGCTCGCCACATGGATCTTTAGCAAAATGCAGACGAGCAGCAAGGGTCTTTTTGGAGAGAGGGGCTTTCTCCTTGCAGCCTGCAATGCACACCAGTGTTGTCCAGTGTTTTCTGACTGGTGGACTCATGACCATTAACATTAGCCAATGTGAGAGAGGCCCTGGGGTCCTTGTGACCTTGCCAGCATTAAATCCAGATTTAAATAAAACAGGGTTGCCCCACTCACACCTGCTGTCATCCCATTGAGTTGAAAACCAGCTGAACTCTAATTTCACCTTAAATGAACTGCTAATCCTAGGGTACATTACTCTTTGCCAATAAATAATAGTAAATTGGAGCTTCATTTTGTGGTTACTGGGTTTCTCTTTCTACTTTATCTACTTTTGACCTAAAACATTGGATGATGTTTTAGGTCATATTTATGCAGAAATATAGAAACTTCTAAAGGGTTCACAAACTTTCAAGCACCACTGTCCCTCTCCTTGTAAGGGCATGGTCTTAAAGTTATTTTTAGTCCTGTCATTAATTCGTATTTATTGCTTTAATTAATTTGACACTTAGGTTCCTCATTATCTAACAGCGCTGTCCCATGGGGGACGATTCAGACTGCTGTGTGTTACTGCTGAGATCTGTGTGTGTGTGTGTGTGTTTGTGTGTGTGTGTGTGTGTGTGTGTGTGTGTGTGTGACTGTATTACAGTTATCACAGACTGTTTCCTGCTGTGCTCTGACTCACTGTGAATACACGCTGACTTTACACTCACTGTGCACGGAAACCCTCATCCGTTATTTCCCTGTTAGGGCGGCGCAACAAAGCTGGCACATTTAACTTTCCAACACCTGAACTAGGGCTTTTGAAGCCACACCCACTGCCAACAGGTGTCACACACACCAACGGGCACTGGAACAGTTCCTACTAGTGCCTATAAAACAAGTCGTTTCATTAAAAGTGTGTTTGCTTGATCTGCTCTGCTCATTTTGAGGAAAAGTCAGAACGGGAAACGTCTGAGCTTCATGGAGTGGTGCAAAGCACTGTCATTGGACTTCGGAGCAGAGGAATCACATTTTTTAACGTTTTCCCATTTTATCAATGGAGATATGGAGAGACTATCATGTTGCTGTAACTCTTGATAAGGCTGATGCACCAAATTGTGACACATCAAGGCTAGTTGTGCCCATGTGACGCCCATCCTGTTCAGTAGGCACAGCCGGGACTTGAATTAGGGTCTTTCATTATCATACTATACATTCGTCAAATGCCAGAACTCTCCTGGTGAGGGAACGTGGTGGCACCAGGTTGAGAAGACTTTGCTATGCCCGGCCACGGGTTCCAGCTCCTCTTGGCACCTACCCAGATGTTCCCAGGCCAACTGTGGCATATAATCCCACTTAGATTTTCTCTGGAGGCTCTGCCCAGAGGGAGGTAAGCCTAGCATCCTTGTGTAGGACCCTCATTTGTGACGCTTGTGTCCATGACCTTATACCTTCAGTCACTATGTACTGCAGACTGGCCGGCTTTCTCTTATGATTAAACTTTTTATTCCACACTTTGGTGGAATAAAGGTTGTGGTTGTGGTTGTGGTTCTGCTGCAGCTATACTTTTACAATTATATCTAATTTGTAGCTGATCCCAGCAGTCCTGTTCCAAAATGAAGTGGAAAACTACAAAGAGCAGCAAAGCAAAGCAGCACAAATTCAATGTTTCATTTAGCTTGGTCGTGATAACAGACAAATTGTTCGTCCACGCTCCACTATGTCTTTCCAAGCTGTTTGTTTTACTGTTTGTTTTGTCTGCCTAAACACACTGATCCAGGTGATTAATGAGCCTAAATGTTGATTTTAAGCTGCTCGTGGGCTGTTGAAAGCTGTGAATATGTGGATGAACTCTAAGAAGATCTTAATGAGCGCAGACTTGGCAAGCGGGGAAATCTCCACCGCAGATAAAAACCCGATTGAACAAACAAGCTGTACGTTCAAGAGGCCGGACCATTCTTCTGAGGGCCTGGGGAGCTCCAAGAGCAGAAAGCACAAACACACACACACACACACACACACACACACACACAAAACACTCCATCATTTCAGAACAGACAGTAGTTTGGAAAATGGAACCAAACGGTGGATGCTCTGCGTTGCAATGTTATCGGCTGCTCGACTTGCAGAGTGAAAGTAATGGCAGGGTTAAATCGATAATCTGCTTCAAGAAGGCTAAATAACGAGGGGATTAAAGTCATAACGCGGTGCCGCCTCGAGTCCTGAGGCACGTTTATTTCCCTCTCTGTTTAGCCACTTTCACTAAATCACCTCATCTTGGTCTGATTATTCGACACTCCTTCGTTTTATGTTCTACAGGCCGCAGACATGAACTCATCACCTTTTGTTTTAGACTAATTCATACTGCTATCAGGAGGAAACATTATTACAACCCCAAATCAGAAAAAATAGGGACAGTATGGAAAATGCATAAACAGAAAACCCCACAGTGTCCAAGCGATGTAGTGTTTCAGGTTATTTTGTTCGGTTCTTCCAGCAAAGGTGTGTAACAGTACAGGGTCATCATTGTTGCATTTCTCGTTTCAAAATGCTCCACACATTCTCTATTGGGGACAGATAAGGACTGCAGGAGGGCCAGTCCAGTAAAAAAGGAATCCCTTGTCCATGTGGTTCTATCAGCTATTGATGAATGACGATTCTTGATGCAGTGCCGTCTGAGGGAGGGGAGATCACCCCCCTTCAGTTTAGGCTTTTTAGGAAATTCCTCCAGATTCTGAATAGTGTAATGATATTATGCTCTGTAGAGGGAGAAATATATAAATCCCTTCCAATCTTTCTTTGAGGAGCATTGTTTTAATACATTTCAATCATGTTCTTACACATTTGGTGAGAAACTGGAGATCCTCTGATCATCTTTACTCCTCAGAGACTCAGCCTTTCCTGGATGCTGCCTTTAGACCAAATCATGATTAGAATCACCTGTTTGAAATCACATCATTTAGGTTTTTTTTTTCTTTTTTAATTCATTACTAGATCTAAATTACCCCCGTCACAACCTTTTTTTAAATGTGTTGCAGGCCTGAAATGCAGTAATGGGTCTATTTAGCGTCTGTTTATTTAAACTATTATTATACTTGTATTAATTTGATTATGTAGTTTAATTCTTATATATAACATTTAGGCATTTTTCTTTTTGGTGCTAACATGGTTTCTTCTGTATAACATTTAGGGATTTTCCTTGCCCCTGTTGCCCTAGGTTTTCAGTTAGAGCTGTGGATCTAGAGATTTATAAAGCTGCTCTGTGAAAACACATCGTTGAAAAAAGAGATCTAGAAATGAATCTGACATGGTGCTTTTAGAGACCATATAATAAATTAATCATCCTGTAGCCTCGACTCGTCCACTTTTACATCTCGGGGTGATGATATGCATCGTGGCGACACCAGTGTTGGACATGGTGTGGATATTTTTATGATTTAAGGCTAAAGTGAATGAAAACTAGTGATAGATAAACGAACAAACAAATTAAACAAAAAGGCTCACATGGCTGCAGGTGCATTGTGTGTCTGGACATTTTGCATGATGAACCGGTGGAGATAGACACACACCAGCGTTGGTGCTGGTTGATAAACGTGGTGGAAGCGAGTGTGTGCGTGTGAGTGTGTGTTATGTAACCGACTGTATTCCGACTGAGATCAGAGTCCAAGTGGCGAGAACTTTCTCACTCCTCTTTCTGTCTATATATTTCATAAAGTCTATTCCTGGTGTATCCTGCAGTGTTGCCTAGCAACCGTTCCTCCAAAGTTCACCATGAGACAAACGCACGCACACACACACACACACACACACACACACACACACACACACACACACACACACACACACAGCCTGCACTTTAAACACACAATTCAATATGAGAGAGAAAGAGAGAGAAACAAATCTGGATAACGAGTCTCACTCCAATAATGACTAATCACAGAATCACAGCTCGCTCTCGCTGTCTCGATACTTACGGAGGCGTCAGTATGTAGGCTGGAAATTGTTCTTCTCATCTCTTAAACAAATCCAGGATCGTTCAGCATGCACTAAACTCCCTCCCTCTCTTTTTCTCTCTTTTTCTCTCTGTGCTTCCATTAAGTCTGCGTTATCGTTAATGGCTCGTTAATGAGGAGGAGTGCCCGGTCCATAATGGGATTAATACAGCGTGGGTTAGATCGGGCTCCTCACACACATCGCTTTCTGTGAGATCAGGGCGAGGTCTGTCTACAAACTTATGGTTAGGGAACGGCAGGAAGCATCGACTGATTGAACTGATCAACAAACCAACAGTGGATCTGAAGTTTGTACTGACTGGAAATGGAAAGAATTACCGCATGCTTCATTGGGCATGTTTTGGGGATGACATGCAGGGGGTGTCAGGGGTTGGGAGACACTGCCTGTCCTGTGCCAAACAAGTCCCAAACTCAATAAGAACCAAGAGTCCAAAAAAGCCTCTGGAAAAGAGGAAATGTGGCATATATACATATACATACACGATCAAATTTAAACTCACTCACTCTACAGTCCAGACTGGCAGCACAGAGTACAGGCAGGAACCAACCTTAGACCAGTCTATCACAGGGCACATCCACACACACCCACACTCACTAAAACTGGAAGACTTTAAACAGATCAGTTCTCCTAACGAATGTCTGGAATGTCCAAGGAAACCCACACAGACAGGGAGAACATGCAAACTTTGCACTGGCTGCTGAGGTCAGTGGAGCTGTGAGGCATCAGCACCCATCAATGTGCCAATGTGCCACCTCTTAGATTCACATTCATTTGTTCATATACATTTATTTGCACCTCCAAAATGTTTGGTGCCCAGAAATCGTTTCTGTACCTGAACAACACCAGAAACTGAAACACAGCTCTGTAACGGACAGACCTCACCTTGCCTGAGGCGGGTATGAGCTAGGCTGGCACAGTGGGTAGATGTGCTACCCAGAGTCAGAGTTGTACCCCTCCTATGGTGAGGTGTGGTGTTGGTTACAGTGTTGCGTTAGATGAGTTAAGTCCAGTAATGGTTCTCTAACACCTGAAGTACAGCTTATTCCAATATTCAAAGAGCATATATATATATATATTTGATTTTATTGTCCTGTTGGAAGTTTAACTGATGGAACATTATCAGATGAATATTATAACCCTTAATCACGTCGTTCCTCTGAGCCAGTTCTGTGGATAATCACCGGTGTGTGTGTGTGTGTGTGTGTGTGTGTGTGTGTGTGTGTGTGTGTGTTTCAGATCACCAAAAGCTGGACAGAGAGGCTCGGATCTGCCGATTGCTCAAACACCCAAACATTGGTGAGTCCTTCTCTCTCTGTCTCTCTGTCTCTCTCTCTCTCTCTCTCTCTCTCTCTCTTCACTTCTGCAGCTGCACGTCCCACGATAAATGCGTAACAATGTTTATGTGCACTATATAGTGAATTTTGTGATTTGGGACACACCCACAGCGATGGTGCTTATGTGCACCACACGCAGGTACACCCTGATTTTTTATGGCCCGACTTACGATATGTCGACTTTAGGATGGGAATCCTATAACACACAGAAATACACATTCAGTACAAACCATGTTCTGAATTTTAAATTCCGAATTTTCCTGGGCCGAGAGACACGTAGTACAACACACTCTCCCACACTGGGATGAGGAAGTCTGCAGAATTACGATTAATTTACATTAACATATCCCCTATCGGGGAGCACCTGTATGATGCATAGAGTGTTTGGTTTGGGACATGTCAGCAATGAACAGATGATGTTTCAATGTTTATGTGGGATAGAATATAAATCTTTATTTGTAGGGTATAGACTGTAGTTTGTATGGTATAGAATATAGGCTATAGGGTGTAGATTGCAAGGTATTGGGTGTCGGGAGTAGGATGCAGGGTGTAAGGAGTATACTGTAGACTGTAGGCTGTAGGGTGCAGAGTGTAGGGTGTAGGGTGTATACGGCAGGGTGTAGGATATAGAGAATAGACAGTAGGATGTAGGGTACAGACCGTGGGCTGTAGGGTGTAAGGTTTAGGGTGTAGGGTGTAGTGTGCAGTCTGTAGGTTGTAGTCTGTAGGATGTAGGGTGTATGGAGAAGGGTGCAGAGTGTTTGGGTCTCGTCCTGAATCATCAGTTTGGTTTCTCAGCTCTTCACAGTTTCCTCCCTTCATCTCGTCGGTGTGTGAACACTGAATAGATTTGTTTTTTGGCACATTCGGCTTTCCTCGCTGGCAGAGCTATGTGTGTGTGTGTGTGTGTGTGTGTGTGTGTGTGTGTGTGTAACAGAGCCAGCTTCCTCCCACACACCACACACAGGGACGAGTGGCTTTGTTCCTTTTCTCTCTGAGCAGGAGAAGCTCCGACTGTAACCACAACATCCACCAGAACTTAGAGAGAGAGAGAGAGAGAGAGAGAGAGAGAGAGAGTATTATTTATTTATTGCATTATTTTATTTACATTATTTTATTTACTTTGTTGCATTTATTGCGCTGGGATCTGAGGTCATTTAGGGAAATAAAGTCATGCACTGCCACAGGTTTATGCTCTCTGTGCAGAAAGAAGATCATGAGATACAGCTGTAGGATTTTCTCATTTTTTAGAAAGTCGTAATGATTCTTCATCTGTCATTATGTCTTAGATAAAACAATTTTTTATATTTAATATGACATTTTTCTTTAAAGTATCAAAAACATGCACTACATTTTTGGAGGCTGTTCAGTTCTCTGCAGTACATTTCAGTAGTACAGTACAGCTCGGTCTACAGTGGTGCTTGAAAGTTTGTGAACCCTTTAGAATTTACTATATTTCTGCATAAATACTACTAAAGACATCATCAGATTTTCAAACAAGTCCTAAAAGTAGACAAAAATATTATACTTAGTCATTTCTTTATTGAGGAAAATTATCCAATATTACATATTAGTGAGAGGCAAAAGTATGTGAACCTCTAGGATTAGCAGTTAATTTGAAGGTCAAATTAGAGTCAGGTGTTTTCAATCAATGGGATGACAATCAGGTGTGAGTGGGCACCCTGCTTTATTTAAAGAACAGGGATCTATCAAAGTCTGCTCTTCACAACATGTTTGTGGAAGTGTATCATGGCACAAACAAAGGAGATTTATGAGGATCTCAGAGAAAGAGTTGTTGATGCTCATCAGCCTGGAAAAGGTTACAAGACCATCTCTAAAGAGTTTGGACTCCACCAATCCACAGTCAGACAGATTGTGTACAAATGGAGGAAATTCAAGACCATTGTTACCCTCCCCAGGAGTGGTCGACCAACAAAAAATCACTCAAGAGCAAGGCGTGTGTAATGGTTTGACGCGAGGTCACAAAGGATCCCAGGGTAACTTCTAAGCAAGCAACTGAAGGCCTCCTCTGACATTGGCTGAACAACAATGGTTTGCATGGCAGGGCGTTATGTTTTTGAGAGAAAGGAAAAACTTACTGCATTCCAGCATAAGAACATTATCCATCTGTGGAAACATGGTGGTGGTTAGTATCATGGTTTGGGCCTGTTTTGCTGCATCTGGGCCAGGACGGCTTGCCATCATTGATTAGAACAATGAAAATTCTGAACTATATCGAGAATTCTTAAGGACAAATCTCAGGACATTCTGTCCATGAAGTGAATCTCAGAAGAAGGTGGGTTCATGCGCAAGACAACGACCCTAAGCACACAAGCCGTCCTACAAAGAATGGTTACAGAAGAATAATGTTAGTGTTTTGGAATGACCAAGTCAAAGTCCTGACCTTAATCCAATGGAAATGTTGTGGAAGGACCTGAAGCAAGCAGCTAATGTGAGGAAACCCACCAACATCCCAGAGCTGAAGCTGTTCTGTACAGAGGAATGGGCTAAAATTCCTCCAAGCCGGTGTGCAGGCCTGATCAACAGTTACAGGAAACATTTAGTTGCAGTTATTGCTGCACAGGGGGGTCACGCCGGATACTGAAAGCAAAGGTTCACATACTTTTGCCACTCACTAATATGTAATATTGGATCATTTTCCTCAATAAATAAATGACCAAGGACTTGTTTGAAAATCGTATGATGTTTTAGGTCATTTTTATGCAGAAATATAGACAATTCTAAAGGGTTCACAAACTTTCAAGCACCACTGTAGTTAAGTCAAATGTATTTCTACTTGTTCTGTGTATTTTAGTAACCTCGGCCCACAGCCCAAACTGTGCAAACCTAGGATAACAGTGGAAAGGAAAAACTAAAAGTTGTAAGGCCTTGATAGGTCCAAGACTCAAAAAGAAACCTGACCTGCTTACACCCTAGATGATATACAACAGAATTAAATTAAAGAATATAAATAATACATTTAAAATAATAATTTAAATAAAGGGAAGCTAAATGTATTAATAACAATAAAGAATATAATAAAATAAAATATAATAAATAAAATATATTAAAATATAGATTTTAATCAATTTAAAAAAATACAATATTTTGAGGAGTAGAATAAAGTAGCGAATATAAACCTTTAGAATATAAGACAATATTATTTACAAGAAAAAAAATAAATGTAATAAAACAGAGAATTTAAAACTCTATAATTTAAGACAATGTTATATATAATAAATAAATAATAAATATAATAACCTAGAGAATATAAAACTATAAAATATAAGAAAATAGTATATATAATAATTAAAGTAATAAATATAATAAAATATTAAATATAAAACTCTAGAATATAAGACAATATATTATACTTACAATTAATAAAATAATACATATAATAAAATATTAAATATAAAACTGTAAAATATAAGAAAATATTATATACAGTGGGGCAAAAAAGTATTTAGTCAGCCACTGATTGTGTAAGTTCTCCTACTTAGAAAGATGAGAGAGGTCTGTAATTTTCATCATAGGTACACTTCAACTATGAGAGACAAAATGAAAAGAAAAAAAAAAAGAAATCACATTGTAGGATTTTTTAAAAATTTAATTGTAAATTATGGTGGAAAATAAGTATTTGGTCAATAAATTTGGTTCAGCTCAATACTTTGTACATAACCTTTGTTGGCACTGACAGAGGTCAAACGTTTTTCCTGTAAGTCTTTCACCAGGTTTGCACACACTGTAGCTGGTATTTTGGCTTCCATTCCTCCATTGCAGATTTCCTCTAGAGCCAGTGATTGTTTTTGGCAAGTACGGACTTTCAAAACTCCCTCCACAAATTTTCTATGGGAGTTGAGGTCTGGAGGACTGGCTGGGGGGGGGGGGGACTCCAGGCCACTCAGGACTGAAATGCTTTTACGGAGGCCACTCCTTCATTGCCCGAGTGGTGTGTTTGGGGATCATTGTCATGCTGGAAGACCCAGCCCAGTTCCATCTTCAATGCTCTCACTGATGGAAGAGCGTTTTTGGCTTAAAATCTCACGATACAATGGCCCCGTTCATTCTTCCCTTAACACGGATCAGTTTGTCCTGTCCCCTTTGCAGAAAAACAGCCCCAAAGCATGAGGTTTCCACTCCCATGCTCACAGTAGGTATGGTGCAAGTCCAGCATTCTTCTTTCTCCAAAACACGACGAGTTGAGTTTTTTTAACCAAAAGGTTGTGTTTTGGTTTCGTCTGACCACATGATATTCTCCCAATCCTCTTCTGGATCAGTATATATGCTCTCTGGCAAACTCCAGATGGGCCTGGACATGTACTGGCTTAAGCAGGGGGGGCACGCCTAGGCACTGCAAGGATCTGCGGCTTTCTTGGTGTAGTGTGTTATGATGATGGTAGCCTTGTTACTTTGGTCCCAGCTCTCTGCGGTCATTCATCAGGTCCCTCCGTGTAGTTTTCTGGGATTTTTGCTTACCGTTCTCATGATCATTTTGACCCACCACAGATGAAGATCTTGCATGGAGCCCCAGATCGAGGAGATTATCAATGGTCCTTGTATTTCTGTCTTACAAATTGCCTCCCCACAGATGATTTATTCACACCAACCTGCTTTGCCTATTGTAGATTCATTTCTGGTTGCAACCTGGTGCAGCTCTACAATTTTTTCTTCCTGGTGTCCTTCAACAGCTTCTTTGGTCTGGCCAGGTTGAGTTTGGAGTCTGACTGTTTGAGGCTGTGGACAGGTGTCTTTTATACAGATAACGAGGTCAAACAGGTGCCATTAATACAGGTAACGAGTGGAGGACAGAAGAGCTTCTTAAAGAAGAAGTTACAGGTCTGTGAGAGCCAGAAATCTTGCTTTTTTGTGGGTGACCAAATACTTATTTTCCACCATGATTTACAATTAAATTCTTTAAAAATCCTACAATGTGATTCCCTGGATTTATTTTTTCTCATTTTGTCTCTCATAGTTGAAGTGTACCTATGATGAAAATTACACACCTCTCTCGTCTTTGTAAGTAGGAGAACTTGCACAATCAGTGGCTGACTAAATACTTTTTTGCCCCACTGTATAATAAAATAGAGAATAAGAATGAGTATCGGATTTATTTAGTTCAGTAAACAGCATGGAAGTTTTGGTGGTTGGTGCATTTTTTGTTTAACAATTTTCATTACCAGATTTAGTATTATATTATCGACACTCTACACTATTTGAATAAATGACTTTCTAATCTTCGGTGTATAAATCTCAAGTTAGAGAAGATTTCTGTGAGTTAGGTAAGCAGAAATAAACTTAGTAAGAAAACCAAACTTGCACTGGGCTGCAACAGTACAATGTGTGTGTGTGTGTGTGTGTGTGTGTGTGTGTGTATGGTATATAAACACACTCCCTGTTACAGGTCAGGCTCGTTTAACCTGATTTGGATGTTAAATGAATGCTCTGGTTCCTGTCGAAGTTTTGTGCAAGAGCCAGATTTAATATGTGCAGGATGTTGCGAGAGGAAGTTCGATATTTACATCAGTTAGAGTAGAGAGAGAGAGAGAGAGAGAGAGAGAGAGAGAGAGAGAGAGAGAGAGAGCGGAACAGAATGGCGGAAAGAGACTGATGCTGTTTGCCACGGCTTATGTAATTGTTGCTATGCACGCCTGTTGTCAGGTGAACTTATCCAATTCCTCTTCTGCACCCACACACAGGCGCCACCTCCACACAGGGCACCTGGGGGTGGCAACAAGACAGTGTGTGTGTGTGTTTGCGTGTGTGTGTGTGTGTGTGTGTAGACTGAGAGAATCTCCTGAAGGACTGTAATACACTATTTTCCTGCAATATAGATTTATGTTAGATAAATACAGATTTATTGATCAGGATTATAGACTTATTTCACATCTATAGGAATCAGATCAATCAGTTCAATCAATAATCACATCAGAGCATCAGCTCTAAAAACAGATGCTTTATTTATTATATATTTTTGTGTATATGGGTTTGATTCATACTCCTAAAAAACTCCAGTTTACCAGCAAGGGCATGAAGAGTTTATTACATGACAGCATTTATAAATCATTTAATATGCTCACTAAGTCTGGAGCTGCAAATCACGATTAATGGACAGATCATAATTCAGATTTCTCTGCTCTTACGCGACATGAAATACATTATTTAGACCTTCTAAAGCACAACAGCGCTATACGAGGTTGATCCTCAACAACATGTACAATATTTATTTTTTTAATAATTTAATAAACATAAAAACACAATGCATTACAGAACAATACCTTTATAACGTACATTACTTACTTCATTTATTATTCTACTGTTAAAGCGTATGCTGAATCCACTGTCACACAGTACTGAGCAAAATGTAAAACCTAAAATATAAGGGTTCCCTATAGGCGTATAGTGGACTGTAGGGAATCGTGATTAGACACAACATGTGGTCAAATAACGAAAACTGAAACAAAAACGAGACTGTTCTGGTTGGTAAGTGTAATTTAGATCAATAAATATTCTAATACGATATTACTTTGTCCAGATTCATGAAAGCTTTCTAAAGAAAAAACAAGCAAAGCTTCTTAAGACAAACACTACATGAACATAAATGTAGTTCTTGAAAAAACTGAAGAAGTTCTGAAATATCACTGTAATATAATCTAAATTATTTCAGTAAGACTTTCTTAACAATCCATTATTTGCAGTATTAGAGGGAGAGGTGAGGATTTGTTTTTCATTGTCACAGAAGTTTTTGATCTTTCTCCAAAACCTACAAAACTTCCATCTAAAGCACAGATTAAAGCAGCTTTGCCAAAAACTTTCCTTATCTAAATAACTGTTGTATTTTAAGAACAACCTTCTCTCAAAGGGCTTTAAACTTATGAACTGAAGGTGTTTGTCCTTAAACTGTTTAAAGTTTAAATTCCAACGCTTATCTTGTCGACTCTTCCAGCCTAAGACGAGTGGGTTCTATCGTAAGGTTAAGAAAACATTTAAGAACATATTCAAGTTTTTAAGAATACCACTCGTTCTTAGAATTGTTCTTAAGAAAAGAGTTTAAAAAAAAATCTTAAAAAGCTTCTTGAAGAATAGAACTTTTCCAGAAAGAATGAAGTTAAGAAAAAGCAGACATTTAAGAAGATTGTTTTCTTACTACACTTTTGTGAATCTGTAGTGGTGGGGTTTTCTTTGCGTCTTGATAATCTAAAATCAGTTTCTGTTCAAAACGGGAGACGAAATGTTTTACAGTGTTAGCGGCATAGCTCCTTCCTGCTGCATGACAGCGGGTTCTAATTCTGACTCACACTCATTAACGCTAAACGTCTTGTGTTTGGCAGTGCGGCTCCACGACAGCATTTCAGAAGAGGCGCACCATTACCTCATCTTCGACCTGTGAGTCTCTCGTCTTTTATTTATCTTGTTATGCTTTCTAAACAAACTGCTAGAACGGCGGAGCTTTCACAGATGAGCTCAAAATCGTGTTCGTCATTCAGCTCCTGCATCACGTCTGGTTTTGTGAACAATAAAATAAATAATCCCTGAGTATTTAAACCTGGTGTTTTTGGAGTAGAATTTAGAACAAGTAAACAAGTATTTAATAATAGAAGTATGACCTTGTTAGTGCTGCGTAGAGCTTAAACTCCATAGAACACTTTAGAAAATCAATAAATCTGCAACATACTTAATATAAACCAAAAACAAACTGTAAATTGTATCTGAGGGAGGAGCGCGATGGATAGGTGTTCAGTCCTTCGGATTAGGCCCCGACTCTGAACAAGAGGATAAAAATGCATGCAAAAAAGACAACGCAGTTGTAACGTCTTGGACCGCCATGCCACGTTCAGCCAGCAGAGGCAGAGGCAAAGATGCAAGCCTAGCGACACCGTAGCATGCGTGGAAATAGAATTTGAAATACCACTGATCAATTTAAGAGTCTAACAGCTTATATGCTTAATACACATCTGTATAGAGGCATAGCTGGAAATCTTAGGGTTTGAGGGATTTTTTGTGTGTTGGAGTAAAGAAAAGAAACAAAATGATTAAGTTAAAGCTTCCAACCTCCAGTCGCATTTGTTGGAAGCGTTGTTTTTGTTTGAGTTTTGAGATTGCATTTCAGTGCTTCTCTAAGGTCATGTTTTTAATTTCTGGAGAGTAAATGTGATCAGATTCCATCCAACTCAGGACAGATCATAAATATTCGGCCACGATGCAAAAACCAAAATAGATGCAGATAAACAGCTGGGTGTACAGACAGACAGGCAGACAGACAGACAGACAAACAGACAACCTGATTCTCCATGTGGTCTTGTGGAAGCTGATAGGAAATCCTAAACACTTGGTAATGTTGTGTGTTTGTAACGTGTGTGTGTGTGATGTGTGTATGATGTGATGTGATGTGTTTCTCCCTTAGCGTGACGGGTGGCGAGCTGTTCGAGGACATCGTGGCAAGAGAATATTACAGCGAGGCAGATGCCAGGCAAACACACTCACACACACACACACACACACACACACACACACACAGTCGCAGCATGCAGCAGGCACAGCCTGTGAGAGCCGGCAGTAACTGAACACAAACAAACAGCAGAGCATTCAGGCCTGCTTCCCTCAGTCACACTGTAACACACACACAACACACCAGGTGAAAGGCAAAGAGCACAATGGTAACACAGCGTGAGCTCGACAGTTCAGAGCTTAACGATCGATTTCCTAAAGCAAGATCTAATCAAGAGACGAAAACATCGAACGAATCGAAACCTCAGTCTGTGCCTGCAGGAAATAATGACCCAAGTCAAGGAAAAACAGGGATCTGGCAACCACTCTGGGAGACTTTGGCTCTTATTTAAGTAATCCCGTTAAACTGGGACTAATCGCTTAAATATTAAATATGAACAAACAGTGCTTAATGTGTAATCACCTGTGCCTGGTAAGACTTCCCAATATATTATGTGTTGCCATGTGCACTAAATATACACAAACAAAAGTTTTAAAATTAATTAACATATGAATCCTGCAAATCCAGCCCCTAAAACCCAAAGAACACCCAAACTCAGAAGCCCCTGGTGAGAAAGAAATTCGAACAGAACAGGCCCTGTAGGCAGTAGAACAAGGGCCACTGAGCAAAGAGGGTTTGAATCTCGCCTCTGGTGAGGTCAGGTTTGAGTTATGCCTTCAGTTTGTGAGGAATCCACTCGTACCATGAAGTTTAAGGTCCCAGTTCGGTCCTGTTAAATCAAGCATAAGTTCCTGGTTCTGTCTCGTTCCATCAAGCATTAACTTTAAGGTTCCAGTTCCGTCCTATTCCACTAAGTACTAAGTTTAAGGTTCCATTTCTGTCCTTTTCCACTGAGTTTAACTTCCCGGTTCCGTCCTGTTTCCTAATTTAAGGTTCTGGTTCCGTCCTTTTCCACTGATCATTAATTTTAAGGTCCCAGTTTCACCCCATTTTTCTAAATTTAAGGTCCAGGCTTTGTTTGTGTTCCTGCTTTTAAGTTTTGGAGCACCCCCTGCCTGCCACGAAAAAAAATTAATACCAGTGACAAGTGATTCATGATTACACATAACGATTATTTGTGTTTATCTCACACACACTCACATACACACACACACACACACAAACACACAGACACACACATAGACACACACAGACACACACACAAACACGCACACACATACACAAAACAGAGAGACTTTAGAGACAACAACTAACCTAACACACGATTTCTGAACATGAGACAAAGCCAGAGTACCTGTAGGAAACCCGCACACAGGGAGAACACACAAAATCCAAATAGGACGTAAATCTGCGTCTCTGGAACGATATGATGGCGTTTCAGCAAACGCTAATTAACTAAAGATAAATCGGTTTATTATTAACGTTCAGCTCTGTCAGCTAAACGCTGCTCTTCACCTAATTAACCTTTCCTCATTAAGTACATCGATCACACTTCCCTCAGATTCTGTAGCACTTTTTTACAAAATCATTTTACAAAATGATTTAGAGACACAAAGCTAATCAGCATGTTAGGTTTAATAATGTTAGAGGGTTCGGTGCGTACAGATATTAAATCCAGCCTGCTCTCAGTTTATCTTTCAGATTTTAAGTGTAATTATTTTAAGAGCTCCACACATTAATGCTGTCTTTATTATGGCGGGTAAGAGGGCACAGAACCGTACGTGCTCCAGTTTAATCGGTATTCCTGGTTTGTGTCTGTCCTGCAGTCACTGTATCCAGCAGATCCTGGAAGCCGTGCTTCACTGCCATCAGATGGGCGTCGTTCACAGAGACTTAAAGGTAAGAGTGCGTTTATAAAGGCTCAAGCCTTATTACTTACTGAGATCATGTAACGTGGAAAATTGCAGAACAATAACCATCCTGTAGGGGGCGATACTGTTACGATTCGCCATATTAAAACGATGACGAACTGTATTAAACAAAAATATAAATGGGTCGGGACCCAAATGCAGTTAGCTCCAGTTGGTATTTATAACTGAAATAGAATTAGATAAATAAAAGGAAATGAAATAACAAATATAAATAATAAATAAAACTAAATAAACAAACAGAAATGAAATAGAAGATATAAATAACTAATTAAACTAAATAAAAGAAACTGCACGCCGTAAGCATACTGTAGTGCTATTCAAAAAGCCCGCTTCCGGCGTGCCTCCGTTGTGCAACACCTGCGCCGGGTCTGCGCATGCGCAGTGTGCAGTAACCCAGACGGAGCTTCCACGAGCTCGTGCCATTCAACCACGGATAAAAAGCAGCCGCGGGAGTGACATGATCGCGGGGAGTGAAGAGGACGTGGTTTAAACCAACACGATGTCCTCTTCAAAGGCATGAGCGAGGGCGAGGCAGTGGCAGCCACTGAGTCCATAAGGTGTGTTTATATAGGTTGGACTGCAGGTGGCACCACTTACCTATTAAATAGCCCGGGAAAGCTGATCGCACTGCTGTAGCGCGATCGCACTGCTGTAGCTCATTCCGTCAAGCCGGGATAACTCCTCGCCGCTATAGTGGCCAAAAAGCGATCCCTAACAGTACACCCCCCCCCCCAAGCACAACCAACCCCTCCCCTCACCTGTCTCACCTGCTCAGGGTTGAGGAGATGGTGCATGGTAGGGCGCCAATAGGCCGAAAAGGCCTTGCAAGCGGGGCTGAAGGGGAGGAGAGGGCGGGCTGTAGCCGGTCCAATGCCCACAGTGGGCTTGGCAACCGACCCGATGGCCTCAGGGACTAATCTGAGCGCTGGAGGTGGAGGAGCGACATACTGTGGCTCAGAGGCGGAGTCCAGCGGCTCAGAGGCAGAGCATGATGCCGATGACGGAGCGGCAATGCTCGGAGGCTCAGGGGTGGAGCTCGGAGGCTCAAGGGTAGAGCTCTGAGGCTCAGGAGCAAAGCTCGGCCCAGGCGTCTCAGGGGCGAGACGTGGCCCAGCAAGGGCCGCCAAGAAGGTGGGCGCGAGTCGTCTGGCAGGACGAGCAAAGGAGCAGATCCGCGGTCGCAACGGGGGAACGAGAATGACGACGGAGTGCTCTACCACAGCGCAAGGTGGCGTTGTGATCGGTCTAGACCGAGGCGCGGGGATCGGAACTACCGAGCGCCACAGGAATCAGTCTAGACCATGGTGCAGGGATCGGCGGCAACGACTAGTCCACCGTATGCGCAGGCGTGGAGCAACACTGCTCAGACGCGGGGCTAGGATCCGCAATGAGCACCTGTATAGGGCCAAGTGGAGCTAAATGCCCTTCCGTAGAGCTTAATAGCTTTGACACGGGGCTTACGTGTGCGGCGGGTCCAGGTACAGGGCCAGGGGGCGCCAAACGCTCAGGCTGCCCTGGTGCAGAGCGTGGGTGCGCGGCGAGCCCAATAATAGGGCTAGGCAGCGCTAGAGGCCTCACCATGGAGCCAGACGGCTCAGACACTGGGCTTAAAGGCGCAATCGGCTCCTGAATTGGCCAGGCGGCACTAAATGCCTCTCCATGGAGTCTGACTGCTCTAGCACGGGGCTTGAGTGCATGGCGGGCCCAGGTACAGGGCTAGGGAGCGCCATACGCTCAGGCATGGGGTCTAACTGCCCTAGTGCGGAGCTGAAATGCGCGATGAGCCCAGGTTCGGAACTAGGGGGCGCCAAATGCTCACTTTCAGAGCTAGTGGGCGCGGCCTGTTCTGGAACTGGGCTGGGCGGCGCTAAAGACCCTGGCATGGAACCGGGTGGACCCGAGCTGAAACACAACCCGACCTCTTCCTTGCACGCTGATCAAGGCGGACCTCCGCCAACCTGGCCAGCTCGATCAGGTGGTTAAAGGAAGAGACGGGTGGGAGGAAACACAGCTCAAAGTCCAGGTCCTGATTGAGACCCAATCTGAAGGGCTCAAAAAGGGCCGGTCCTTGCAAGCCACTATTAGCGGCTAGGGCCAGGAACTCAGCCACGAATTCTTGCATGAACCTGGAACCTTGCTCAATATTAAAAATAGTAGTTGGTTTGGGGGCAGGAATGAGTGGCTGGGGGTCCAGATAGGCTATGCCACTTAAAAACCCCATCTGGTCCCCCGTGAAGCGCCGGCGGTTATGACGGCGAGGGCTGCGCCATTTGGGAGGATCAGGATAGAAAAAATTCTCAACGTCTTGACCACAGATGCTGAGGGGCCCCCCAAATGCCAGCCGCGACCTGCCATCCACGGTCTGTGGGGACCTCCAAAATGGAGGTCCAGGAGCTAACGCTGGGTCCCTTGGCTGGCCACTGCCTTCTGTTACGGTTTGCCATTAATAAAAAAGGACGAACCGTATTAAAACAAAACATAAATGGGTTGGGACCCAAATGCAGTTAGCTCCAGTTGGTATTTATAACTGAAATGAGATAAATAAATAAAAGCAAATGAAATCAAAGATATAAATAACTAAAGAAACTAAATAAAAGATATGATTAATAAATAAAACTAAATAAACTAAACTGCACGTCGTAAGCGTGACGTACTTTAATTCACAGCATGCTTACGACGTGCCTCCGCTGCCTGCATTTTTTAGACGGCTTTTCAGTTCTTTTATTTGTTTATTATTTTATAGGAATAAAGGTACGTTCTGGGGGAATTAAGTTCCAGAGACGGATGCTGCTTGGAGGCAGCTCGATAACATTAGGGCCCTAGATAGTCTTTGTTATTTATTGTTTTTTTACTTTTTCCGAGCTGCACCTGCAGCTCATAGCTTTTATCCTGCCGTCTTTTTTTGCGCCGTCGCCCCTCATCGCCACGATTGGGAACATTTATTCCCCGATCATGTTTGAAGAGGACGCAGAGTTTAATAATCTCGTCCTCTTCACTTTCCTGCGACCGTGCCACGCCCCCGCGGCCGCGTTTGAACCGCGGAGGAGCTGCACGTGCTCGCAGAAGTTCCGTCCGGGTTGCTGCGCGCTGCGCATGCGCAGACCCAGTGCTTATGGTGCGCAACGAAGGCACGTCATAAGCGTGCTGTGAATTAAAGTACGTCACGCTTACGGCGTGTAGTTTAGTTTATTTAGTTTTATTTATTAATCATATCTTTTATTTAGTTTCTTTAGTTATTTATATCTATGATTTCATTTGCTTTTATTTATTTATCTCATTTCAGTTATAAATACCAACTGGAGCTAACTGCATTTGGGTCCCAACCCATTTATATTTTGTTTTAATACGGTTCGTCCTTTTTTATTAATGGCGAACCGTAACAGATACAGGATCTGTGCTCTGCCTGATGAGTCCTAATGTTTCGTTTCATTCCTGACCTCTTATTGTTTGTAATTAGCTGTTTGTTGGAGAGGTTCAGACCTGCATCGATGCATTAATGCTTCCTACGCCGTTCTCGTTCCATCATGCTGTCATAAAGCACGGAGCTGATGCTAACACCGGCGCTAACGCGGTGCAGAGGCGCTATCATTAGCGGGCGGTGTGTGGGCCGCCATTACTCCTCCACATGAACCCGAGTGCAGAGACTGGGTTTGAAACACAAAGAGATGAAAAGGATTTGAACGTACAGGATTGACGTTTAGCACGTTCTGTTTATCCAATTAACAAGGAACACTTTGTCCTTTAAGGAGACTGATGAAATTTGTTTGTATTATTTTTTGTGTTTCTAATACACTGATAGACTTTTAGGTTAATCTTTAGGGTTGCTGCTCTTTTCTTTCGATATTAACCAAAATTTCAGTCACAGAAAAAGTAAAAGGAAAAAAAAGCGAACAGAAAATTCTGGGGAAGAGAGCAGAGTCAAACTCAGATAACAAACAAACAGGCCTTAGAAAACTAGTACAGGAGCATGTGACCGTAACTCCCTCATGACTCAAGCTGATTAAAGTCTGTTATAATAACTGCTTTTATTATTCATAATAAATAATTATTATAATAATTTATAATAAGGTTCATTACACACCAAATGTGACTTTTCTGTGAGGTTTATTCGTTATTTTTGAAAATTCTGCCATTGACAAAATCTCACTGACCAATCAGCGTCGCCTCTGTTTCTCATGAAGCAGCTCCTGTATTTTTATACTTGGAACAGGACTGTAAAAACTGGTGTTTTATTTCCCTCTAATCCTCAGAACCACAGAGCCATTTTACTGCTTATTATAAAATGTTCAGGTTCAGTACAATGTAAATAAAATAATGGTAAGATTATTAATGATGAATAATAAATTATATTTGAATAAAAGCTTAACCTTGATGTCTAAGTGTAGAGTAGAAATCTAATAATGGTGTCCCACTCTCCAAGCTTTTTTTTTCAAAATCAGATGTACCCAATATCGGCGTTAGCATTTTTCTATGAGCAGCAAAAGGACATCTTCATCACTTATGTTCCATTTATCTTTCATCGACCCACTATCCAAACCCCTAAGTCATTATCCAAACCACTAACTCACCATCCAAACCACTAACTCACCACCCAAACCACTAACTCACCGTCCAAACCCCTAACTCACCATCCAAACCCCTAACTCACCATCCAAACCCCTAACTCACCATCCAAACCCCTAACTCATTATCCAAACCCCTAACTCACCATCCAATCCCCTAACTCACCATCACAACCCTAACTCATTATCCAAACCCCCTAACTCACCATCCAAATACCCTACTCACCATACAACCCATAACTCACCATCTAAACCCCTAACTCATTATCCAAACCTAACTCCACAATCCAATCCCGTAACTCACCATACAAACCCTAAACTATCATCCAAACCCCGAACCATCATCCAAAACCGCTAATCATCATCCAAAACCCCTAACTCAACCATCCAAAACCCTTACCGCACCATCCAAACCCCAACTCATTTCATCCAAACCGCGAATACATCATTCCAAACACATACCTCACCCATCCAAACCCCTAAAAAAACTCACCCCATCCTAACCCCTAACTCATCATCCAAAACCCCTAAACCTCCTTATACAAACTGTAAAATCACCATCAAAACCCCTACCTCCCATCCAAATCCTAACCTCACCATCCAAACTCCAACTCATTATCCAAACCCCTAACTCATTATCCAAAAACCCATAACTCACCATCCAAACCCTTAACTCACATCCAAACCGCTAACTCTCATCCAAACGCTAAACTCATAATCCAAAACCCCTCTAAACTCACCATCCAAACCCCTAAACTCACCATCCAAACCCTTAACTGCATATTCCCAAACCGCTAAACTTCATCATCCAAACCACTTATAACTCACCATCCAAACCCCTAACTCACAATCCTAAACCCCTCGTAAACTCAATCATCCAAACCCTAAATCTATTATCCAAACTCCTAACTCACCATCCAAACCCCTAAACTCATTATCCAAACCCTACCTCATCATCCAAACTGATAAACTACACCATTACAAACCCTCCTAACTCATTATCCAACCCCACCTCAATCATCAACTGCTAATCACCATCCAAAACCCCTAACTTCACCATTCCAACCCAGAACGAAAAAGAAAAAAAGAGAAAGGAAGAAGAAAAAAAAATAGTGAGAAAAGAAGAAGAAAAAAATAAAGAAAAAGAAACCTAAAAAGAAACTAACATGAAAAAAACGAAAAGAAGAAGAAAAAACGACTAAAATAAGAAGAAAAAAAAGAAATAAAAAGCAAAAAACAATCCAAACCCCTAACTCACCATCCTAACCCCTAACTCATCATCCAAACCCCTAACTCATTATCCAAACTCCTAACTCACCATCCAAACCCCTAACTCATTATCCAAACCCCTACCTCATCATCCAAACTGCTAACTCACCATCCAAACCCCTAACTCATTATCAAAACCGCTAACTCACCATCCAAACCCCTACCTCACCATCCAAACTCCTAACTCACCATCCAAACCCCTAACTCACCATCCAAACTCCTAACTCATTATCCAAACCCCTAACTCACCATCCAAACCCCTAACTCACCATCCAAACCCCTAACTCATTATCCAAACTGCTAACTCACCATCCAAACCCCTAACTCATTATCCAAACTGCTAACTCACCATCCAAACCCCTAACTCATAATATACGCTCTCCAAACTTCTTTCTTTCTTTCTTTCTTTCTTTTATTCCAAAATCAGACATACCCAATATCGGTGTTTGCATTTTTATATGAGCAGCAAAGGTACTTCTTCATCACTCGAAGAAGACATTTTCTTGCATTTATACCAGGTGGTGAAATTAAAAAAATTGTGCCATGTCCGGTGTATAAATAAAAAAAATTGCATCTCAATGTTCTCCATTTTAGAGTCAGTTTTGATGTGTAACAGCCTTGAAAAGTCCTTGAGATGCAGGCTGGCGAGAGAGAGAAAAAAGGCGCAAGGAAACACACTTGTGCCCAGAAACCTTACCAGGAACACATGTTGGCAGGAAACGGCACAACTTCAAACTGTACCCGAAACCTGACCCCCCAAAATGCAAATCAGAAATCATTCCCCGCTTTCCCAGGAGTTTCAGAAGTTTCATTCACACAGTTCAGCCTTTGTTGAGGATGAATGGGCTTCTTTATTTCACATGTCAGAATCTGAGGACTTAATAAATGCTTCGTGGGGTCGGTGTGGGCGACAACAAGGAACTGAGATCAGAATGAGCGCTCTGTGTGTGTGTGTGTGTGTGTGTGTGTGTGTGTGTGTGTGTGTGTGTGTGTGTGTGTGTGTGTATGTGTGTGTGGGGGGTGGCATGGCGTGGGTGGCACTGCCATGGGATCTGATTCATTCAGTGTGCTTAAAGAATATTTCACTTTTATTTCACACTGGAGGTGGCTCCAGCCTGGCTGGCTGCTCTACAGACAATTCACCATGTCTGAGGGAGGAGATGTCAGATAAGGATCATCTCCCTGCCAATTCAGCGGCGAATGCTGTTGGTGCCAGCAAAGATAGAAAATTTAAGATAAAATCATAAGAGATGTCGGAAAATAAATGGTTGTTGCCTTGATTGTACAGTGCTTTCCTATGACCCTCCTTCCTTGGTGTGTGGGTTGGCACAGGAATGGGCACACAGGGCATTATCTATACATATGTTAAGCATGTTTCCTCCTTCACCCCTGTTTATCCTAGTCAGGATCATAGGTAAGGGTCTGGAGCCTAACTTGGAATGTATTGGGCACAGACAGACGTACACTCAGGACAGGGTACCAGTTTATCACAGCGTTGTAAACTTGTTGCCCACCTGTTAAACCCAGGCCCTCAGGAACAGGCTATGCCAGCTGCTATAACTGAAATCACACCAGAGTTGGTGCTCAGATGCAAATCACTGAAGCCCAGGTTCAAGTTGAGGTAATGTCAGGCACATAATTAAACCAGGAGAATTCAACCTACTTGTCGTGTGTGTGTGTGTGTGTGTGTGTGTGTGTGTGTGTGTGTGTGTGTGTGTGTGTTTAGCCGGAGAATCTTCTCCTGGCCTCTAAATCTAAAGGTGCAGCGGTGAAGCTGGCAGATTTCGGACTGGCGATTGAAGTGGAAGGAGATCAGCAGGCCTGGTTTGGTAAGAACTCGTACAATCTGTCACTTATTTAAAAATAAATAAAGTTACAAACAAAAATCTGTTAAATAAATAAAGTTTAAAGTTTTAAGTACGGTGTGTTTTTGGTAAGAGACCATTAAAAATAATAGAGAAACCTCTCATATGAAAACGTTAAAAAAATTAAAATTACTCTAATTAAAAGGACTAGAAACAATTAATATTCATGAATATATAGATTATGGCCACGCCCCATTTCCTCCTGAAAATCTTTCATCTACCCAACCAACTCACTATCCAAACCATTTTGATTTTAATATTTAACTACGTAAAACTGTGGACAGAATAAAAAATCAGCCGTCGGTTCAAATAGATCTCAAAAGCATGACATCCTGTGTGTGTGTGTGTGTGTGTGTGTGTGTGTGTGTGTGTGTGCGTGTGTGCGTGTGTGCGTGTGTGCGTGCGCAGGCTTCGCCGGTACCCCTGGTTACCTGTCGCCTGAGGTGTTACGGAAGGATCCGTACGGGAAAGCAGTGGATCTGTGGGCATGCGGTGAGTGAGCTCCACACTGCATTTAATATTATGTTATAAACAAGAGGATCATCCCCCGTCACTGCAGCACCAACAGCGCCCCAAGAGCCCACTGTCCATGCCCAGTGATGGACCGACGCCCTGTCCAGGGGGCACTTATGCCTGTGCCTAGGGAGGGAGTCTGGAACAAATGGTTCTGGGACTGTGGTAGCCTAGCGGGTAAGGTACTGGACTGTGGACCAGAAGGTCCAGGGTTCAAATCCCACCTCTGCCAAGCTGCCACTGTTGGGTCCTTGAGCACCCTTAACACACAATTGCTTGGATTGTAAGATTGTACCAATTGTAAGTCGCTCTGGATAAGGGGGTCTGCTAAATGCTGTAAATGTAAACGTAAATGCTGGACTGAATAATCCTCCAACCAAAAATATCCAGCCACTCCACTCACCTATCTCTCTCTTTCTCGGGGCAGGTGTGATCCTGTACATCCTGCTGGTGGGTTATCCTCCATTTTGGGATGAAGATCAGCATCGACTCTATCAGCAGATCAAAGCCGGAGCCTACGACGTAAGAAGTAATAGCGTTAAGGAGCCTTAATAAAGAAAAACCCAACAACCGTGAGAGGGTTCAGTCATTAGCTTAAAGCGTAAATACAGCGTTATAGTGCTGCTGGCTTGCTTTAACTGAGGAACCTACATGTATGATGCTCTGTGGGTTAATGCAATTGGATGAGAAGGTATTTAATGCCACCATTCACTGCGGAATCTTTGTAGAGGTACGGTCGGAACAGTATGTAGAACTTTATATATCACTATACATAATTATTTATATAAAAAGCTGTATTAAAAAATAATTGTGATTTCATCCAGAAGCCCCTCCAAGTGAACCGCGGTCAAGCTATCCGCGTTTCAGAGATTCACAGTCAAGCCATCCGCACTTTAAATCTGATGCGCCTATATACGCGATATTACGGTATTGCGCTGCTCGCTACAGGCTAACGCTGCTTAAGCACAGAGAAACAGACTAAATTGTTTTTAACAGTTTTGATAGACTTTACCATTGTTTTAAAGGGTTTTGGTGTAGAAACCCACTTTAAGTACATATATAAGTACGAACAATATGTTCATAGATGAACTAGTTTACTTGCATTATTACGTTAAAAAACAATAATATATTTAATAGCTTAACAATCACTGTGTAAAATGGTTTTCATATATAATATTTCTCAGAAAAAAAAATCCAAACAACAGTCCTTTTCATTTTAAATGGTGTTTGAATGCCCATTTCGTTCGGAAAAAGTTATCTATTGATCTGAAATATCCCCTAATGCCAAAAACCATTCCACTGCCAATCACTGCCATTCCACAGTATAATTTCTTCATTAATCCAAGTTAAACATGTACTACATGTAGGAGACTAAATAAACTATTTACAAATAGGCTGAACTTGGTTATCTGTTTCTCAAAAACTACCCATAATGCCAAAACCATTCCACTGCCACCCAAGACTGGCACCCCTTGGCTGTCACCTGTGCAAGTTTAAAGAAATTTCACTGTACCATTTTTTCATAAATCCAAGTTAAACTTGTGCTACCTGTAGGCAACCAAATACAGTTTCATGGAACAGAAACGTGAAACGTGAACAGACTTTAGAGATTAGAGATCTTTAATAAACAATCGAATAATAAAATATTATTGGATGCAAAATCTATCTGACTATCCAAACCAGTAACTAACTATCCAACCAAAGCACTAATTTGCTGTCCACACCAATAACCCATTATCCAACCCTTGTCCGAACCTTTAACTTGAAAATGTTCTTATGTTATGAGTCGAGCTGAGGGCTAAAGTGTTTGTAATCAGAACAGAAATCTGCATCGGCTCAAACTTCATTCTGGTCATCAGGATCCAGTTTGCTGTACGGATCATTCCTCATATTATTTATCATACATTCCAATTTTTGGAAAATACATACATCTTCCTGTCTTTGTTCCCGCTGAAATAAAACTCACCTTGCACATGCAGTCAGCGTTGCTCTTAAACTTTAATTCCTTAATCACGTCCTCTACTAAACCCTCATTTAAAGCAATTGCGAAGCCACATGTATGGCTTTTAAATTTAAATGTGTAAAAATGTGAGTAATTCGAGAAGATCTGGTGCTTAACATTGCTTAATTTTGGACAGTGCTAAATGCCTCTGGTGACTCGAGCTGATTTTTTAGATGGATTTGGATCTGTCTTAAGGATATGCTTTCAAACTGCTATCTGAGTTCGTCTCTGCTCTCAGGTCTCCAGTCAGACATGAACCGTTTTCAGTCTTTCTTCTCTTTCAGCTTCAATATCTCTATTTCCTAATGTTCTGCACACATTTAAAATTCTCTCAGTAAAGAGTGTGTACTGGTGTGTCTGTACTTTTAGTTCTAAAGTCATTCGTTTAGTTTAATTATTGATTGTTAAGATATTATAAACGATGTGGCCTGTGTTCTGGCCTGTGCTGCTCATTTATTTAAATACCATTCATCATTCATCAATAAATGTATTAATGAATGTCATTCCGTGCAGTTTCCATCTCCTGAGTGGGACACCGTTACCCCTGAAGCTAAAGACCTCATTAATAAAATGCTGACCATCAATCCTGCCAAACGCATCACCGCCGCCGAGGCTCTCAAACACCCCTGGATCTCTGTGAGTACCATTTTATTTCTTTATTCTTAAATGCTTTAACATGCCGTAGTCCGATGGTAAAGATTATTTCTGGGTTTAGGGGATTAGGACTAAAATACTAAAATCATTTCAGCAACTCATATTTCTAATCCTAATCCAATCGTAGTTAATATAAGCCTAATAAAGCTTTACGTAACTTAAACCAAATCATTTGAATCTATTACAGACCCAGTATATAATCTGTTTAACCATAATCTGATGAATTTGGCAACGCCCAATTCCACATCTCACTTTTCATGTGCCCTTATCCAAACTCATCTCTCTCAGACACACCCAGTTGTGTCTATGTATTTCCCGACCCATGACTAATGGTCACCTCGATCGACTTCTAATTTCCGGTTCTGTTCCTGCAGCATCGCTCCACGGTGGCGTCCTGCATGCACAGACAAGAGACGGTGGAGTGCCTGAAGAAGTTCAACGCCCGCAGGAAGCTGAAGGTTAGATTAACACTGATTACTAATTACCTGGAAACGACTTTACTATGCAGAATAAACTCCTAATGCTGTCTTTGTAGGAGGTTTGATATTTAGGACACAGCCATTTAGCTGCTTTGAGTTATGGGATCTGCTGGGGTAAAGGGCGTGTCCCTTAAAGTCTGTTATTTTTAAATCTGCATGATGGACGCATCCGTTACGTCCCTAAATGGCTTTGGTGCTGTTTTATGAACCCAGCAAGTCAAGTCAGATTTATTTCCATAGCGCTTTTTACAATGGATCATTGCCTCAAAGCAGCGTTATGACGTTAGATTATCTTCTAATATCTAAGGCCAATCCCAAACTGAGCAAGCCTAGGGTGACAGTGGCAAGGAAAAACTCCCTAAGGGTTATGAGGAAGAAACCTTGGGAGGACCAAGACTCAAAAAGAAACCCGACCTGCTCGGGTGAAAAATGTAAGAATTAAACAAATTTACCTAGTCAAATAAGTCTGTAGTAAAAGTTCAAAAAAGTAAATAAAGGTATTGGATAAAATAATGTAAAAATAAGCAACATGTTCCAGCCATAATCTCAGCTTGCTTTGAGACTAAGGGGATCCATGTTGCAGAAATCCCTCAAAGTTTGTCTATTATGGTATTAAATAATATAATAAAATCAACGATTTCCAAACACTGTTTTCCAGCTCTCTTTAGCTATACATAAATCCAAATAAAGTCATATCCAGCATGCCAAATTTCATTTTTCTTGTTGTTCTTGCTTGAATCAAGTCAAAAGATTTTAGAGCCGTAACAAACCTGACAGGTTTAACAGGGGCGTTAGGTGAGTATGAGATGATATTTGTAAACTACTGAAATTCTGTCCTGAAGACTCAACTGCAGCACAAACTAGAGACTACAAACTCACACAACTCAGAACAGCAGGTTTTTGTTTGGTGTTGGAGATATCTTCACCCCTGAGGTTCACATACTTTTTAACGTGTTAATAGTTAAGACCTGCCCATGCGTGTCTGTAACTGTGTGTGTTTTTTGGTTTTAGGGTGCCATTCTCACCACCATGCTTGCCACCAGGAACTTCTCTGGTACGGATCGTGAATCTTTATTTCTTCTACTGATTAAAGTTTTTAAGAGTTTACTTCTAATGATCGCAGTTTAGCACATGGCTTCAGGATTAACACGCCTGAGCGCACAGCACCCAGTAAATGTCCGTTAATTGCTTATTATTCACATCCTGACAGAGAAATTAAAAAGTAAGAGCTTTGGTTTGGGCTTTTAGTGCCACTCCGTCACCAAAACCCTCGGCGTAATTAGAGCTCAGGATCAGGGAGATCATTAGATCATCTGATCTCAGCAGCACATTTACCAAACCAAGAATAAAATAGCACCTGCATACTGACATTTTAAAGACTTATATAAAGACGAAACCAAAAATCAAACAGATCCAGACCTGTAAGGCAGTGGTTCCCAACTTTCTTTCCTTGGAGCCCCCCATGAGTATCCAATAAGCTCTATCTAAGCTGAAGCATGCACACAGACCAAAAGAATAAAGTGATTCATTGCAAATCTTGAACAGAAATCATAGCTTTTTCCATTTCTCCTGGGTTCCTTTGTCTCTTGGGATTATTTTTTCCTTTTTGTTTTGGCTCTTTTTCTCTTTTCAAGAGAGTTACACAATTATCTAAAAATCAAACAACACCGCTTTGTTATTTTATATATAGATTTTTCTGGTGAATGTGTTATTTCAATTTGATTTAACATGTACAAAGTGTATTTTGGCAAACTCAGAGCAGCAGACAAATCCTTTTTTGGGACCCATGGCTCTAAGGTTTAGTGTAAGGTTTCTCATGAATGAATCAGTTATTGAGCTGAATATCAGAGACCCAAAGTGATTCTTCATCCACTATTTCTCTGGTGTTACAGCTTTTAGAATCGGGAACAAGAACAATAAATCATTTACCGACAGCAGAACGACTTTATGAGTCTCGCTTCTTAGTGTTCTGGGAATCTGCTGGAGTGATAAAATAATAATGCTGGTATGATTTTAAATCCCTGCTCCTATAAATAATCCTCTGAACATGCCTGGATCCAGCACTTATCACACAAGAAACTTAAAAAGAGCAGACGAAACGCAGACAGGATTTTTGACCCATCGAGGGAAACCTCACACCCCTCTAAGGCAGGATACCTCCCAAATCAGACACGGGTTCAGCCTTAGTCTTGTTATTTCCTGGCACCTAAGGAATCAAGGAGGGTTTGATGCCAAGTGGTGTTAATGCTTAATTTACACCTCACCTGAGTGGAACTCTTACCTGATGGGACTGGGGCTCTTATTACGGTAAATGGGGCAAAACCAAGAAAGAATTATGAAACTAATACCTCAAGCCCTGCTTAATTATATTCAGGCTATAGATCAGTATGATACTGCCCCCTGGTGGGAGTATAAAATTGCTCTCGCTCGCTCTCTTGCTCTTATTGAGCTGTAATTAAGATTTAGCTTTAATCTAGTCTCCAATCATTTCAGGTCTTACAACTATCATCAGTCTGAACACATTCGTCTGTTTCTGTAGCTTCTATAGATGTTTATTGTTTGTTTATTTATATTTATATTTATATTAGAGACAGAATAATCAGAATCACGAGACATTCTGGGAATTTGGGTTAATGCACATGAACCATTTTCCTTTAATCAAACTTTGTGGTTTCTATAACAAAAAGAGTTTGTTTTACGCACATACAATGTCTCACTATCTTTGTGGGGACTTGACATAATAATTACTGTAGGTAGTTAATTAATTAATTAATGCTAGACCTACCCCTAACCCTCACCTCAGTAACCTAAAGCAAATCTTTTTTCAAATAAAAGTTGTTGTTGTGTAAAAAAAAACAGGCAAAACTGTCCTCACCAGTCAAAACTGGTCCAGATTTTCTTATCATTGTGAGGACATTTGGTCATCACAGTTATAGGGAGACAAGCGCGCACACACACAAACACACACACACACACACACACACACGCACACACACACACACACACACAGCAGGTAGTAAAAGGCCATTACACTGAAGACCTGTGGCCTCAAGATCAGGCTACACTATGGCTAAAATTAACCAACCTGACGACTAAAATAACACAACAGCCGGGGAAATACCCTCACACTCACCCTCTCTCTCTCTCTTGCGCGCACACACACACACACACACACACACAGAGTGAGACGTATAATATAAATCAAACTGAATGTGTTCAAAAACGAATTGTGGTGCAAAGTAAGTGTGCGTTTATTAAAGAAAGATAGACAACCAACACACACACACACACACACATACACACACACTGTTTATTAGTTAGTGTTGTGAGGAAGGAATGCCGGCTGCAGTGCTGCTATATCCGGATCAGTGAGGTGTTTGAACCCGACACTGAGAGTCCCCTGAGGGTCGGCGTCGCTCCAGTTCAGACCCATCCCTCAAACTCTGCTTTGTCCTAAAGCGTTCTAAGTGGCACCATGCCGTTTGCCCTGCTCTTCTGGGCCTTTATGCCTTTTCTCATCGCGATCTCACTTTTCTTCTTCGTCTCTCGTTCAGGAGGAAAGAGCGGAGCTAGCAAGAAGACTGACGGCGTCAAGGTAAAACTCAAAAACATTCTGTAATAATCCATAAACTAATACTTAAACAGGATCAATTTCACCCTGCAGAACTGATATGTTAGTTTGGTCAGACTGTGGTAGCCTAGCGGTTAATGTACTGGACTATGGAAGGTCCAGAGTTTAAATCTCGCCTCTGCCAAGCTGCCACTGTTGGTTCTGTCAGCAAATCCCTTAACCCGCAATGACTTGGATTGTAAGACTGTAAAAAATTTGGATAAGAGCATCTTCTAAATGTTGAAAATGTAAATATAAAAGGTTCAAGCATAAAATGTTCTTTAATATTAACATTAATACTCTGTATAAACCTGTTACATCTGGCGCTGGTCAGTCTGAGGGTCCAGCCCTCATGACCCAGAGAAACTCCAAAACTCTGAAGCCCTCCGTGTGAGGTGGAGACAGGAACAGACAGAGCCAGAATGAGAACTAGATTGTTCCGGAACCAGGCAAAAAGATTACAAGACACAAACCTCACCTCACCACACCAGAGTCAGAGTTCTGGTTCCGTCTGTTCCTGGCTCTCCATAGGAGCAGGGCGCTTTGGAGTCTCAAAGATCCTCGTGTCAAACCTTAAGGATAAATATTAAAGGTTTGTACAACAGTCTAACTTACAAAAACTGACTATTTAACACTATAAAGGTATCGTGTGTTGATATAACTTAACATTAAAACAAGGACGAGTGTAACATGTTAACCTCATCATTAATCTTAACTTCTTATAGAACAGAGAAACTCGAACAACAAGGGTTGTTCTTTACGACAAATTCTGACCCGACCCTCCGAATGTCTCAGCAGAAATCGAGACATTTTTCCAATCTTCTGTTGCAATTTTTGAGCCTGTAGACTCAAATGTCCATTTTTAGATGCCCTCCGGGTGTTTCTGCTGTTGTAGCCCATCTGCTTCAAGGATCTTCTACACAGCTCGGTTGTAACAAGTGGTTATTTGGGTTACTGTTACCTTTCTATCAGCTCAAACCAGTCTGGCATCAATGTGGCATTTTCACCCAGAGAACTGGATATTATTCCCCTCACTGGATATTTTCTCTTTGTCGCCATTCTCTGTAAGGGCTACAGATGGCGCTGTGTGTGAAAATCCCAGCAGATCAGCACCAACAACCAGGGCACGTTTAAACTCACTTAAATCACCTTTCTTCCCCATTCTGATGCTTGGTTTGATTCAGCAGCTTGTCTCAATCATGACCAGTTTCTGTGATGTGATTGGGTGATTCAATATTTGCCTTAACGAGCAGGTGGACCTAATTAAACCTGTTACACCTGTAATTAAGAACTGTCCAGCGAATAACCCTGTGTGTGTGTGTGTGTGTGTGTGTGTGTGTGTGTAGGAATCCTCAGAGAGCTCTAACACCACTATTGAAGATGAAGACACCCGAGGTGAGCAAGAGTTTCAGGCTGCGTTTCTTGCTTGAGTTAAGCGACAACTGCTTTGCAAAGTTCTCCCGAGCCACCATAGCGTCAGATAATCAGTTTCAGCCTCAATAAGGGTGCGAGCCCAACTAATATAAGGCAGGAATTGGCTCGGGCTCATAGAACGAACACACATAATGGTTTAACAACATTAGGAAAAAGGGAAATTAGGGGAAAGGACAGGGAAAAAAGAAAACAGAATGAGGAGGTTGTGGGATCCCAAAAAGGAGAACCACAAACATGAAGATGTATCAACAAACACAGCAGCATCTAAGATCTCCAAAAACTTCATGATAATGAACTTCAGGAGCTTCAGTCTGAGTAAATCCTTCTGAATCTAAGCTGTGAGTGATTCTGATTGGCTCAGACCACAACAGATTCGCCCCTGACACCCTGAGGTGTCCATGGTAATATCATGATATACTGTACAACTGTGTATTGGTACACACCTAAAACTGGAGAAGCAGAAGTGTCTCATGCAGGTGAACTCAAAGCTGAACGAGTCTGGAATCGTTGTGAAAGCTGTCAGAGTTTTACCAGGCGTCGCTCTCACACACTCCCTAAAGAATGAATTAAACTCAGCTCATGGAGATTTGTGTGTGTGTGTGTGTGTGTGTGTCTTTTTCTATTAATAAAAATAACATTCCAACATGAGCAGGTTTTAGACAGGATGATTTCTAAACAGGAGCGCCAAGCAAACGCACAGCATTTTCATCACAGTCTCATTAACGTTATGTTTTAGTTCATTATAATAACAAGTCAATGACAAGTTTATCTGATGCTTCCGGTTCGAATGTTCTGGATTCATTCCTGACCTTCTCTCACTCTCACAGTGTATTGATTCCTCTCACCTGTCCCTCATTTCCTTAATCACCCTGTTTTACTCTTACTCAGTCAGGAAACAGGAAATCATCAAAGTGACGGAGCAGCTCATCGAAGCCATCAGCAATGGAGACTTCGAGAGTTACACGTCAGTTCAAAAATCATTATGTTTTTATGAAAAGAATAGTTTGCTTTTGTCTTTGTTATTTTTCTCTATTGTTATAGAAATGTGTCAATGAATATAGGGGACCGGTGTCCATAATCAATCAATAAATCAATAAATAATTCCCAATTCTTTATTTCAAAATGCATAAAATATATTTTATTGCATGACATAATATTACCAATTGTACTTAGGTGGTTATTAATATTCTAAAATGTTGCACTGTATTTAAATTGTTTATTAAGTAAAAAATATATATATATCTACTATATTAACATGCATTAATTAAAACAAAAAAAATCTATATTAAATTATTATATTATAGATATATATAATTGAATACATAATAATAATTCTGTATTAAATTATATTACATTGTTTGTTTTAATACAATATTAAATTTTTATATAAATTAAATCAAACAATATATATTTTAATAATAATTTTTTTTTATATTTATTAATGTTTATTTTTAATTTTTTAATAGTTTTATTCATTATTTTTTTATATTAGTTAACTGGATTTTTATGTATTAATAAATTGATTCATTTTCAGGTATCAAATAATTTTTTAAGAGCATCTGAATATTTTCGTTATAAGAATGAGTGAGCTTTAGGTCAGTCGGTAATGGGGGAGGGGCTTAACCAGCTCAAGTGTGCTGTGGGATGATGGGAGATTGAGTTCTTTGTTGTTGAAGTACAGGACAGAAGCGTTTTATCACTGTTAGAGTTATAATCCGGGCATATTCTCATGGTGTGTGTGTGTGTGTGTGTGTGTGTGTGTGTGTGTGTGTGTGTGTGTGTAGGAAGATGTGTGACCCCAGTGTAACAGCGTTTGAGCCTGAGGCTTTGGGGAATCTGGTGGAGGGACTCGACTTCCATCGCTTCTACTTTGAAAACTGTAAGAGCTTTTTATTTAAACTTTTAGAACTGCTTTTGTTTCTGTAATCCAAATTCCCTGTGTTAATTCCATACAAATATGTGTGTGTGTGTGCGCGGGTGTGTCAGTGTGGTCTAAGAACAGTAAGCCGGTCCACACCACCATCCTGAACCCTCACATCCACCTGATCGGAGACGAGGCCGCCTGCATCGCCTACATCCGCATTACACAGTACATCGACTCCAACGGTGCCCCTCGCTCCGCTCAGTCCGAGGAGTCCCGCGTCTGGCACCGGCGCGACGGAAAATGGCAGATCGTCCACTTCCACCGCTCCGGAGCGCCCTCTACCATCACCAAGTAAAATTACCAATCAATGCAAAACTGTCGCTGATATTTGGTGCTGATAAAATTGGTCCTAAAAGTATTCATGATGGGCCATTCTGTGCTGTTCATGGGATAAGGATGAGGGGTGCCCCACTTATACACACTCCCTAACAGTGTGTGTTTGTGTGCGTGTTAGTTGAGCTGCAGAGCTGCTGTTCCTGGACGTGAGATCCATCCTGGTGGTCCTGCCATTCTGCAAAGCTGATTGGACACCGTGGAAGAAGCTGCCTGAATACCCACAATCCTTTGCTTCCCATCTCTCACACGAGCATCCGGGCTTGAGTTCATCTAACACACACACACACACACACACACACACACACACACACACACACACACACACACACACACACACACGCATGCATGCAGACTGAACACTGCACATTAAGGGTCCTGCTTGTTTTCTGTGGATTTGCTCGGAACATTTAAAGCGTATAAATCGTATATTTAATCTTTAATCTTTATTAGAGTTTATAACATTAGAAAGCGTCAGATTATTACGGAACAGGTAACGAGACGAGAGAGTTAATTAGCTGATTACAACAAAGAAAACCTGATATATCCTCACATTTTCAGCTTTGAGTTTAACAACCTTCGTTAAGACATAATGAGTGCAGGGTTAGACTAACAATCATTCATCAAATTGAAATCGAATATAAATATAAGCTATGATTATGATGCATTAATGCAATAAACACACACACACACACACACACACGCACACGCCTAAAACCTGGCTACAATCCATTATGATATTCAGGGTAACGAGTAAACAAAATGCAAATAAATATTTTCAAATCATTAATAAATGAACTGATTCTGTTAAAGCCGGTTTGATTAGTCGGAGGTTTAAGGGCTGTCGTGAAGATCTAGAATAGCTGTGAGAATTTAGTTTTATTAGATTATTAGAATTAGTGAGATTTTACGAGCTTGTGTTTAAAAAGTACAGGGTAAAATAAAAACTGGTGGTGATAATACATGATTCATTTCCTGTAACAACCATCCATTTTCGAACTGGTTTACAGTTTAACGTTATTTAATATGATTTAAAATAATAGAAATAGGATTAGTTTACAGTTTTTAAGATAGATAAACAACTTAACAGCACACGGTGGAAGGTTGGTAGATCATAATATAGAATAAAGCGTTATTATAATGAGAATCTATATCTTATATGCCATTAATATTAAGTCAAAGTATTAAATTATAAATATGTTATTAACGATTTGCAACCAGAAATTCACTGCAACACAATTCGCTTTTTCCAGGGCATGCACCGAAATTAAATCCTCCTCTTTGCATTTTAGTTTGCATTTTTGTTTGGTTTTTTAACCTAATAAAATTGTGTCGCCGTTGCCTGCATCTTTCTCTCGAGCTGATGTTTGATAATTTGGTACGATCGGCTGTAACAGAGGCTGTGTTGGTGGGAAATGTGTCGATACGGATGCGTATGTTCCCCAAACCATTAATTAGAACAGGATTATGTTGTGTTACGATCTGTTCTGTTCCAATAACAATCAGTTCCTATAAAATCATAAGCGAGATGCAGGCAGTGGCGAGCGAGCGAGTGAGACACGATTTAAAGATAATATGACGTTAATATTTTATATCTGGCTGAAATTTCGGTGCATCTCTACGTTTAACTTACGCAGTTCTACACTTTAAACTCTTTCAGTCAGGCATGAGTTTGCACAGGAACCTCTGCAAGTAAGAAGCAACTTTCGAAATGTTTATAGATGGTTAGATTTGTGAGAAATATTTATATACTATAACATTTATCATTTCAACTTGAACTTCAGGCCTAACAAATCCTCCTCTGATTGGTTATGAAACGTCATAACACCGACTTTCATGCAAGGCATAAATAAGAAAACGTCACAATTCCATTGTTCTTCCAGCTGCTTTAAAACCCAGAGCCCCGAGGGTTTATTCGATTAGGATTTGAAGGAAGATTTGCAATAAAGAAGGTTTTATTTTCGACGGACTGTAACATAGCTCGGCTCGGTTCTAGTAGTGACGTCCAGCTCATCTTAATAGTTTATTCTTAATTGCATGGCTGTGGATTTCTCTTCCTGTTTATTTATTTTTTTTAGAGAATAACGTTATTGAGTATTAAGAGTTAAATCTCATTCTATCGTGAGCGTGAAAGAACCCCATCGAAGTAAATATCGTTATCGTTACTCGGGACTGTACAGATAGTTCTTTTTATCCTTGGTTATTAAAGCATGCGGAGCAGAAATATTTATACACGTCTGTGTTTTATATTCGGTGACAGGTTATGACCTTGTGTACGTTTACATTTGAGGATTAGAGAGGGAGATGTGAGAATCGTGACTCACTTTACCCAGCGTACAGCTAGTGATGATCATTAAGAATGATTTGTTTATTCGTTCTGTTTACCCGCACACACCTGTGATTGGTGTTATATTGATCGCATGACAGTGTGTAACATGCTGGGATCCACATAACCTGATGTGAAGCAACACGGGGGCACCCGCGGTCCGGACTAGCACAGAACCCGTGGCAGATCACGGCTTACCTGTTTAATGGCGTAACTTAAGAAGGAAGCTGATTCATAAATGGCAATGTAAGGATAGTAAACGTGAGGAATGAGACCATATAAGGAGAAAGGTGAAGCCCCGCCCATCAGAGAATAGACCAATCAGATAACAGGATCCAGGGTTAAGGATTTCTACGTTAGCGTATCCTAATTAACAAAACGTCTCATCTCCGGCGCCGCCCTTTAACCTCGTGTGCTGTTTTTAAAACGTGGAACGTCGTCGCATGCTGCACGTCTTTGATACGACTTTCTCGGTTTCTATGACGATTGTGAATACACGCAAAAAGCAAAAAGATTATGGGATATGATTTTATCTCTCGATTTGTGGTTTGATCTTTATACTGTGTACAGATCATTAATTATTACAGTGTGTGTGAGACGTGACGATAATACGATACACGAATACCTGTGTGAGTGTGTGTGTGTGTGAGTGTGTGTGAGTGTGTGAGTGTGTGTGTGCGCACATGTGGCCCAGACTTGCACTCTGGCTGGAGTTTACAGTGTTCAGGGTTCAGATTTATATGATTATTAATTATTAATCATTATTATTAATTATTATATGCTGTGTTTTTTCTGCTTTGCTGGTGCTGTACGATTTCATAACCTGTAATTAATCCGGTTAGTTTAAACTCCTACATGTTTCTGATTATAGACTGTACAGACCTGATCAATATTTGATATTCCTGCTTTCCTTATGCTAATTACTTCTGTGGATTAGTTGGTTCCTGAGTTCCTGTGTACGTCTTTCATAAACTGTGGGTGGATTTTTGGAATCTTGTTCAATAAAATGAATAAAAAAACGAAACAAACTCTGAGCGATTCAGCTTCTGTATTTATTGATTATTGATCATGGGAAACATGTTTTGATAACTGTGCGTGATAGAGAGGCGGGGCTTAAATTAAAGTTTAATTAGGGTTGTAGTCAAGACTGAGACCAGATTAAGATTTTATTATAATAAAATAATTGCAAATGTGGTAAGGTAAATCAAGCCAAAATGTGCAAAATGCACACTTGCCATCTTAACACCAATGGATTGGATTGAATGGATTGTTTAGTTTATAATTAACGTTACCTCAGACAGACGCATTGGACTCGGCTGGTCTCGAAAAACAATTTCAGTCCACCTTACCCCGAGGCCGAGACAAGACCCAGTCCAAATGAGGTCAAGACTCGAGAAAATATGTTTAATAACCTTTATTAATCATTACAAAAATGCTCGGACTCAACAGAAGCCTCTGATTAGGGGGAACTCACACAGTCCTGGAAACATCATGAAACTAAACCCATGAGAACTTAAGCAGCTGCATTAAAAGCAAAAGTCTTCACTCCTGCACTTTAATTCTTCATACTGCCTTAATAATAAGCTTTGTTTTGTGATCATATATAATCCAGAGTTAGCCATAATGATCAGACATGCTACTGAGTGCAGTAATGCTGTGACGCTCTGGGTTTAACCCTAGAATAAGATCTATAAATAGATCTAAATCTCATTTGTATGTTTTTATACACAGCGCTCTGTTCCAGCTGTTTGATTCTCTCTTCCTCTCCAAATTCTTCACGTATCGCCATGGAAACAGGAAAGTATGAGTCATCTTTAGATCGCAGCAGGTCTCCACATTCCTTAGCGTAGGTATGTGTGTGTGTGTGTGTGTGTGTGTGTGTGTGTGTATGTGTGTGTTTAACTCTATACACAGCAGTGAATCTGAATAAATCATTATTACCTACTGAAACATCATTCAGGACCTCCAAATATATTTCACGTTTTACATTCTACATGAATATAATGTAAATACTTTTTTATGTTTTACTTAAGCCTTTAAGCAGGCTTTAAGCAAAGGGACGTCGGAGCTGCAGCGGCTCAGCTCTGCTCTGGTTTGTATCCCATCTCTGGTGAGGTGAGGTTTAAGTTTCAGTTCCGAGTTGGTCCCATTCCGCCAAGTTCAAGATCTTTCATCCCGGGTCAGGGCTGAGATTCACCTGTACATTTTTTTGTTTTTGCCTCGCCTTCTTGAACTCCTGTTAATTTCTTAAAATATCAGGACGACGTGTTCATGGCATCACCAAACGTTTAGTTGGTTAGTTCTCTTAGCTCTTAGTTTCTTCTTAAAGTCAAAATCTTTGTCCTTTTTAAGACTAAGGCTTTATTTTGAGTTATGTATCTCATACGTACCGTATCAGTTTATTTTTAGTGTATTTTAGCTCGAGCTCCAGTTTATTGGTCAGCACTGGTGCTGAAACGCTGGGCTCAGGCTCGGGCTCTGCCCCGTACCTCCAGTGCACGCTGGGTCTGATTCCCAGAGGATTTCCTCCGTTAGCATGACGTGACGGCTCAGATTTAATCCTGATCCTCAGATTCGATTAGCCAGGATTTTTTTATTCAGTTTTTTGAAGAAGGCCTGGATTTTGCACAGCCTGCACTTTTTCCTCTTTCGGTTCCGGCCTCGTTTGTAGTACACGCCGTCCCAGTTCGCTTCGTCCTCCTCGTCCTTGACCCAGGGTCTCCACGCTCCGCCGTTGTTGCCCGGGTTGGCGCGCGGGTCGTCTGGCGGGTACCGGACGGGCGCCGCCGTGCTGTTGTAGAAGGCAAGGCGCAGCAGGAGTTTTCTGACAACATCAGGTCGATTATCGGACAGGTCGTTCCTCTCGCAAGGATCCTCCGTGATGTTAAAGAGCCAAATCGATTTCCGCTCCTCATCCACGTTCCTGCGCTCCAGGTTCCACCAACCGACCGGGAAGCTGGTCAGGACCTGAGGAGGGACCCAGTCGCCGTGACCGGGGTCTCCAGTGAGAAGCTTCCAATCTCCGAGGCGTATCGCCGCCTGGACCGCCGTATCCCACAACCCTTTGCCTGCCTGCAGAGACCCGAAGCCTCGGCGGTGTAGAGGGTCGATGTTGTGTAAGATTTCCGACCTCGGAGACGCCTTACCCTCGCTGATGACGGGCCAAAGGTCGAATCCGTCTAAGTCCTTATCCTGTGATGTGCTTCCTCCAGCCAGGCGCAGCAGGGTCGGGAACCAGTCGGTGATGTGCATTAGCGCCGTGCTGACCCTGCGCTTGTGCCGGATTAACGGGCTGTGCACAAACCCCACTCCCCTCACTCCGCCCTCCCAGTACGTCCCCTTGCGCCCCCTTAAGGGCCAGTTGCTGCCGCCGGTGAAGGGCTGCGCTCCATTATCAGTGGAGAAAATCATGATGCTGTTGCGATAGTAGCCGTACTTGCGTAGCGCGTAGGTGATGTTATGCACGGCTTCGTCCACCACGGAGATGGTTGCGGCATACTTCCGGCGCTGGACGTTTCCCATCCTGCGGTACGGGTAAATATAAGACTTGGGCGGTTTTAATGGCGTGTGAGCCGCCTGCAGGGACAGGAAAAGGAAGATGGGCTGAGCCGGGTCGTGAGTGGCTAAAATCTGGCGCACTCTCTGCGTGTACAGGTGGGTGGCGTATTTCCCCGCTTTGCCCCACGCCAGCGAGTCACCCTCGTGCAGGTCGAAGCCGCACAGAGGTTTGCCGTCGCACGAGTCGAAGGTGTAGTAATCGACGCTCCCCGTCAGCGAGCCGAAGAAGGTGTGGAAGCCGCGGCGCGTGGGCAGGCAGTGCTTACGGTAAAACCCGAGGTGCCATTTACCCACCATGTGGGTGGAGTACCCGGCCTCCTGCAGGCGCTGCGGTAAGGTGGAGACGTTCATGGGGATGCAGTTCGGCTGGCGAGGACGAATGATCGAGTGCTGCAGACCCGTGCGGATCTGATATCTACACCGAAAATAAAAAGACAGATCATTACACGATATCAGGATCAAAGATTCTGGTTGTAGAAGGTGGAAGTGTGTGTGTGTTACCTGCCCGTGATGAGCTGGCTGCGTGACGGCGTGCACAGAGGCTGAACGTAGTAGTTCTCCAGACGTACACCCTCTGCTGCCAGCTTATCGAGGGTTGGCGTTTGCAGGTCGGTGCTGTGGTAGCCGATATCATTAAACCCCTGATCGTCAGTCAGGATGAAGATGATGTGAGGAGGTGGTTTGGGTTTAAATGCTCCTCGAAATCCATCCCCCTTGTTCTCCACCTGATTGGGCTTGGTCCAGTCCCACAGTCCAGAGCCAAGGTTCAGTAGGGCACAGAACACACACACGGACCAGAGCATGGCTGCAGGGGATCAGAACGGGCACAGGAGTCTCGCTCAGGTCCATAAATAAGGTGGTGGAATCTGGGAGGATCATAAAGGTCCATTAAAGCTTCTAGTTCAGTTCTGTGCCTATTCAGCGTGGTCATGGACTGGCATCCCATCTATTACACATTAGACCCACTGTGCCACATGGGCACAAAATCAGTTTATGAATCGGTCTGTTTATTTATTGATTTTTTAATGATTGTTAAAGAAAGAAAAGAAGCCAAACCAGATCCTTCCACATGAAATTAGACAGGCTCATAGGAGTGCAGATCATTCCAGTTTATACTGGTTTGCCTGTGGTATAAATCAGTCTGTTAATCAGACAACTAACTAGAGAGAGTTGAGAGGTAACAAACTTCTCCTCATCTAGTCCTCTCTGTCTAATTCAGTTTAAAGTTTTGCTAAAGGATTTTAAAACTAAACTTGTTTAATAACTAAAGGTCATCCAGATCAGACGAAACAAAAACAAACCCAAATCCAAACGGAGTAATAAAGATCGGATAAAGACTTACAGAAACCCGAACTCAGTCCCGATTCTTTCACCTCTTCGCTTCTGCTTTAATCCTCTCCAGATGTGCTCTGTCTCTGTCCAGATGTTCTAACCATGATAAGCAGTTTGAACGTAAATAAAGTTCAAAATAATGTCGCGATCCCAAAGAGCAGAGCAGAGCAGAGCAGAGCAGAGCAGAGCTAGTTCTTCCAGACTGGCTCCAGATTTTCCCTCCGGGTTATTTTCTGGGATTCTTCACGTGTTTGGATTTCGTTATTACACCGAGTTCAGTTTCAGCTCTCTTTAATCAGATCCCAGTCTGCTTTAATCTGCTTTAATCTTCGCTTTGATTCCGGTTTTGCGCCGCCTGTTCGTCCCAAAAACCCGCCCAGAGATTTGGGTTCGTGAGTTTTGGGGGAACTGAGGGTTTGGAATGACTGGCATGTGAATGAGGGTTGAAACATTCAACTGGTTCTTCATCCTGACCTGCTCAGACATGATCTGATTAAGCCTCGGCTCAAATCGGAGTATTATTGGATTTTTTAATATATGTACGGATTAGTGAGAAAGAGAAACTGTTAAAAACATTAACACCCTTTTACAAGTACAAACACAAACAAAAAAAACAGGAACTTCATTTCGTGAACCAGTTCCAAACTCTTATTAGGAAGAATGGGGCTGAGTCACAGTGGTAATTACACTCTTCCACAGAAAGGGGGCGCTGTGGACTTGCACTTTTCTTTGGTCCAGTCATTTATGGAAAATGTCAAAAAACAGAAAACCAATCCCAACCAAATTCTATTCAGTGTACTGTTTATCTTAACTACGAATAAAATACAATATAATTATTATTAATATTACCAGTATGTATATGATCAATAAAGATAAATTAACAAAATTTTAAATAAAAAATCTCTATTTTATGTTCATAACAAAATGTGCAAATTAACAGTCTACTAATAATTATATATAACAAATACAATTAAATTAATAATACTATAATAACATTACTAAATGTAATTTTTAAAAAAAAGGAAAACTTTAGATAATTGGTGGAAACCAGGCTTCTTCTTCTTCATACACTCTGTCATTTCTGTAATTCGTTTTTAAAAACAAAATGTGTGTAAGTTTGAACTGTAACAAAAATAAATAAAAAGAGCGAGCAAATATTTTTAGTATTTTCAGTGAGACACTCATGAACTAATTATTCTCTTAAAAACTATGATTAATATTGCATTCTAAGCTTAATTTCTACCCTAACTCACTCTTCAGTTTTCCCTGTAATAATGCAAAAATAAATAACTAAAAAGAAAGTAATTATTTTCTAAACAATAAATATTCATTCAGTCTTAAATCTCTTAAAAATCATAAATTAAAATAAGACAGTACTAATTTAAATAATCTTTAATAATGAATCAGAGGGAAATGAAATCTCTGTGCAGTGTGTGTGATGTCACTTAAATAGATTTATTGATTAATTAGAACAGCAGATTAATTACAGGATAAACAGAACAGACAGAAGGTGTTGAAACTCCTCATGGTTTGATCCTGATGGCTTCCTGTAGAGCTTCAGCAACCTGCTCAGCACTTTTATTCTCCAACATCACCGAGCGCTCGGACCCGAACCCTGCAACACCACCACAGTCATTAGGACTACTTATAACACAGACAGAGACACAGACAGAGACTTTAGTAAAGCTGTGTGTTCTCACCATATCTAACCCAGAGTTTAGGTTGAACTCCGGAACATTCTCTGATGAGGATCGGAAAATCAGGATTCGCTTTCTTCAATGTCACATAGTGCTCATTTACAAAATCCCTAAAAAAACACACACACAAAATAAAATAATAGTAGCAGTAATAGTAATAATAACAATAATAACAATAATATTAAACAAAAAAACACAATAACATTATGCAAACATAATAAATAACAAAATTTACATAACTATCATTTAAATACATTTATCATGAAAACAAAAGTAAACACATTTCATCATTTGTATAAATAACATTATTTTTAAATCTATATGAACAATAAACATTGATTATGTAAAAATGTGTTGTTACATTTATAATCAATATAAATAATAACAGTTTATAAATGTATAATTTATTATATAATACTCATAATTTCAATATTATTTCAAAACAACTACTAATAATAATAATTACAGCTATCAGTAAACATCACTACTTGCTTGCATAAAAAAATATAAAATATTATAAAACATTAGTCTTTACAATATCTGTACATATACAATACGGTCAATTATTATTATTATTATTATTATTATTATTATTATTATTAGTATGCAGTAAATAATTCAAAATAATAATAACAACAACAACAATAATAATAATAGAAATCAACAGAAGATAAACAAAAATACATAAAATAAAAAAATACTGAACAATAAATATGGTAAATAAAAAAATAGTAAATATAAAATATAATAATATAGTGCTATAATAATAGCATTCAACAGAAAATAATCATTGCAGTAACTATAGTAATAACCTGAATCGTATAAAAAAACTACAGAATCATAAAAGTAGAAAACAAATTAAATATTAATGAACAGTATGCGATAGTGTGTGTTGTTATTGATGCTAACGTTAACACAGGTAGCTCCAGGTCTAACCCTGATCAAACAGAGTTTATAATAAATAAAGACTCTGTTATTCATATTTAATAAAGATCATTACCGCACGCCCTGGCTGGAGCTGTGAGTCTGACAGAGGTGCAGTCTGATCTCTCTCAGATTTTTACTCAGACTCGATCCGATCTGTCTCACTACAGCCGCCGCCATCTTCCTCTGACCTTCACTATAGCTCTCCTTCTACTGCTTTAATGCTACTGCTCAATATCGCCACCATGAGGAATTATAACGGCTGAATTAAACAATTCCAGTTGTTAAATCCGTTTTATTACATGGTATTAAAGGCATGTAACATCTCATTAAAGTTATACTGCGTTAGTTATTAAAAGGGATGTCTAAATACATTCGGCTGTGTCATGTTAAGCGCCCACCTGCATGTAAGGGAAAGAGGAGGTTGCGCATGCGCGGTGCGGATCTAAAATCGTTTGTTTTGTTGTTTTTTAACCTCAGTTCATCGGCTGCACGAACTAACGCGATTTTATTCATTGCGCTCTGATTTAAAGCTGCAAACAGAACGTCTTTCGGCTTTATCATGCCGGAACGGGAATGTAAGTGATGTGTTAAGCGTAGTTCTGTGATAGTTGATGTAAAATGAATGTGCGAAGTGTGTGTGTGTTAGCACTTGATGCTAACTGTAGCATACTGTAGCATGTTACGATTTGATCTGTTAAATGAAAACAGTTAGGTGTTACGCTTAATTATAAATTTTAGTACACGTACGATAATTATTAGTATTAAATCATTAAAAGATGATTGATAATCAGCTATACTGAATATAAAGGATTTAAACGAGTGTCCTACTGCGCTCCCTACTAAGTGCCCTAGACCAAAATAGGGTACTAAGTGCACTAGATGTGCATTAACTCCTTATTTTATAGCTTTTTTACTAATTTAAGTGCACTTCATGATCTAGGAACGCAGTCTGGGCATACACAGTACTGTGAAAAAGTTTTGCCACCCCCGTTTGGATGGTTGTCTAACGTTTAAAAAACGTTCAGAACCTTTACAGGAAACAATAAGAGACGAACAATGCCAAAACTTGTAGAAATAAGCCAGGTACGAGGAACTGCACCTTTTCAACACAGCTACTAGAGTTCAATGCTCTCGTTTCTCACAGCTTCTGCACATTCTGAAATACCTGCATGAAATGCATTGCGCCGTCACGTAAAGACAGTTTCTAATCGATCTTTTATGACTGAGTCTTTGCTGGTGTCTTAAATTGTGGTGTCTTGATTTTTCCTTGCAGCTGAACTTTACTCCAACCCTCTGGCTCCTGAAGGCCATGATGTGGAGGATCATCGCTCGGCGCTGCAGTGAGTCCGGGTTACTTTATCGCTTTATATTTTAGTGTTCGGTTAAGATTTGAAGACTCAAAGGAGTCTCCCATCTTTACTAATTTCCTTTTTTGTTTTAAGTAGACGGGTAACAATTCAGTCGAAGATGCGATGCCATTTGTTCCCCTCTTTGTCGTTTCAGAGCCAAGTTGACCAATGAGGACTTCAGGAAGCTCCTGATGACTCCGCGAGCCACGCCGTCGTCGGCGCCACCCTCGAAATCACGCCATCATGAGTACGAACCGACGTAGAGTTTAACAGGATTTAGTGAAACGGAGCTCTCTTATCTCTGGTTATTTTAATAAATGTTGATTATGAATATCAAAAATAAATGTTAGCATCATTTCTGATTGTAAGTCTTACATTTCCCAGAATGCCCCGTGAATATAACGAGGACGAGGATCCTGCTGCACGACGGAGGAAGAAGAAAAGGTTTGTATAAGCGTACACCTCGTCTAAATTCAGATTCTTACTGCAGAAACACAGGCACGATAAGTGTGTGTGTGTGTGTGTGTAGTTACTACGCCAAACTGCGGCAGCAGGAGATGGAGCGAGAGCGGGAGCTAGCCGAAAAGTACAGAGACCGAGCTCGGGAGCGCCGAGACGGCGTGAACAAGGACTACGAGGAGACGGAGCTCATCAGCACCACGGCCAATTACAGGGCGGTGGGACCCACAGCCGAGGCGTGAGTGCACAGGGGAAAAGCATACGACGTTGCGGGGGGGTCTCAACTAAAGCGCCACCTTTGTTTCTGCAGGGACAAGTCAGCGGCGGAGAAAAGGCGTCAGCTGATCCAGGAGTCCAAGTTCTTGGGTGGTGACATGGAGCACACTCACTTGGTGAAGGGTCTGGATTTCGCCCTGCTGCAGAAGGTCGGTCTGAGGAGTCGGCGAGTTTGTAAACTTGTTCCCCCGCTGCTAAAACTTCATCCGCAGACCATGGGCAGAATTTCCCAATAACTGTTTTGGATACAGAAAATAAGCCCAAATAGATAGATTGATCAGCTTTAGTTTATTAAAAAGAAAGTTTATTTAAATTAAAAATAAATTGGGTCTGATTTCTAAGGCAGGCTGTTACTGAGATCCACTATTCTACCGACAGAAGAAAATCAGAGAGAGATCCCGGTGTTAGAACCAAAGCACAGCATCAACCTTATCATTTACATTCCTCAGTTAGAGATTCTAAATTAGTTGTATGTAGCGAACTAAAAATAGAAAAGAAAGACAGATACAGTGAACAAAAAGAATGAATGAAAGGAAAAGAAAGAAACCCGTGAATAAGAAAATAGAAAAGGAAGAAAGAAAGAGTGCATAGAAAAAGAATGAAATATAGGCTAAAGAGAATACTGAGAAAGAAAGAAAGAAGGAAATCGAACAGGAAGAAAGAGCAAATGATATAAAGAAAGAAGGAAAAAGAAAGCTAATAAGTCCTGATAGTAAGATAGTAGTAAATAAATGACCCCCTCTTCCGTGCTGTCCTACAGGTGAGAGCGGAAATCACCAATAAGGAGAGAGAGGAGGAGGACATGATGGAAAAAGTCCAGAAAGAAGTCAAGTACGTCTCGTACCGCCTCCCACTCGGTCCGTGTTCAGTGAGGTGGGGATTTTGGCAGGTCTCAGAACATGCACTGTGTGTTTTGTAGGAAAGACGAAGATCCTGAACAGAAGATGGAGTTTAAAACTCGTCTGGGTGAGTCATTAATTATAAGTGTGGTGCTTGTGACTGTGCCGTACTTCCCCCTGAAGCGGTGATTCCTCCACAGGGAGGAACGTTTACCGGATCCTGTTTAAGAGCCGGCAGACGGAGCGCAACGAGCTCTTCTTACCGGGCAGGATGGCCTACGTGGTGGATCTGGAGGACGAGTACGCCGACACCGACATTCCCACCACACTGATACGGAGCAAAGCCGACTGTCCCACCATGGAGGTACAGCCGAGTTAGGAGCTCCCCGAAGCGCTCTCTGATCTCAGTTCGAACCACTGGCTTGGTTTAGTTAGAGGGGGAAGACGTGCAGAGGTTCCTTACTTAAGTAGCAGCACCAATCTGTTAAAAATACTCAAGGAAGTGTTGGTTTATATATTTCAAAGTGTAAAAGTACACACAGCTAAATGTACTGAAATGACAGATTTTTTTGAAATATAGTAAGTAAAAACTATTAAGCTAAAGAACAATCAAGTACAGATGCTGTTCGCTTATGATAGTTCCACTTTGTACACAGCATTACACTTTTCCTGGCGGCAGTGATGAGCTCTGGGAAATGTAGTGAGGAGAAGCGGCGGTCGTGGCAATAATCCGTTTTGTTTTTCACTGTTTCCTGAGTAATCCTGAATTTGCCTGTAAACTGAGGCCAAAACACTGTACTGCGCCACCTACAGGTGTGGAGATTGTGGTGTAGATTTACACTGAAAACCAGTGTAGTATATCACAAAAATAAATACCGCAATATATCGATTTTTATAGCACAGTTATTCAGTACTAATGTACAGATACCAGAAACCTTACAAACAGCTAAACATCTTCTGGAGTGAAATAGCAGTGCTGCTGTAACCTCCCTCCCTCCTTCCCTCCCTCCCCCTCAGGCTCAGACCACTCTGACTACCAACGACATCGTCATCAACAAACTGACCCAGATCCTGTCCTATCTCAGACAGGGCACACGCAACAAGAAGCTCAAAAAGAGGGACAAAGGTAAATGTCCCGATCCCCCACATACACTCACCTGTCTCACACTCACTAGCAGCTGTGTTACCATCAGTGTTGGGTAAAACAGGAGAAGTAAGCAGAGTGATGTGCAGCCTGTCTTTGTTTACTGTTCTTGTTTTTAGGAAAGCTGGATGAACGTAAGGCACCCGAAGCAGACATGAAGTGAGATCCGCTTCCTTCCTCTTTCTCGCATGACGTCTGACATTTTACGCCCCTAGGGTTAGCCATAAGTGTGTGTGTGTGTGTGTGTGTGCGCACGCAGCATCTTTGAGGATATCGGAGATTACATCCCGAGCACGTCCAAACCGACGCGGGATAAGGAGAAGGAGCGCTACCGGGAGAAGGAACGGGAGCGCGAGAGGGAGAAGGAGCGCGAGAGGGAGCGAGAGAGGGAGCGGGAGGAGGACAAACGACATCACAGCTACTTCGAGAAACCTCGAGCTGACGATGATGTGAGCGTCGCTATGGTTACCGGTCAGTCGTTTCCTTTATAAGTGATGTCAGTCCCAGTGATGATGTGTCTGTTCTTTTCTGCAGGGGGTCGAGCTTGAGAAAGGTAAGAGTTTGTGTGTGTGTGTGTGTGTAAGATCGTTCCATTTGCCTTGGTGTGATGTTTCTGACGGACATCGGTGAGCCCGCAGGTCCTGGATCAGTGAAGGAGCAGCTGAAGCTCATCAATGAGAAGTTCGCCGGAGCTGCAGCAGCACAGTGGCAGGAAACATATCCTTACACTCGGAGCTATTGTCAGGAGCGTGTGTGTGTGTGTGTACACTGCATTTGTCCTTAACCGAGCCACACTGCCGGAACGCGGCGTGAGGAGAAGAAGCACGTGGGAGATTTCTTTGGGATGTCCAACAGCTACGCGGAGTGTTACCCTGCTACGTAAGCTACGACTAAACTAACAAACTCTAGCACCTCGAGATTCTACTGAGAGGAACAGTAAGTCAGGATGGAAATGTAATGTGTGTGTGTGTGTGTGTGTGTGTGTAGGATGGATGATTTGGCTGTAGACAGTGATGAAGAAGTCGACTACAGTAAGATGGACCAAGTGAGTTTGTGTACACTTTATTTACATTTATATTAAAGTACTTGGGCCCTAGGTATGAGGGTATAAGTGAATTTGGGCAGCCCTGGTTTGGGTGCATTTTATTTTTACTGTGGTCTAACATGATGAGTTAGTTTCCTCTCTTACTGTGATGTATTTCTGTGTGTGTGTGTGTGTGTGTGTAGGGGAATAAAAAGGGGCCCCTGGGGCGCTGGGATTTCGACACACAGGAGGAATACAGCGACTACATGAACAACAAAGAGGCTTTACCAAAGTAAAAACACTTGTTCGTACTTCTATAAAATATAACCTACGTTCATGAATACATGCACAAAAATGTAACGGAGCCGAAGTAGAAGAGACTTTGTTTTGAGCGTTATTTATTCCCATTTGATTTATTTATTTTTATGTATTTTAGGGCCGCGTTCCAGTACGGGATTAAAATGTCTGAGGGCAGAAAGACTCGCCGCTTCAAAGAGACCAACGAGAAAGCAGAGCTGGACCGACAGTGGAAGAAAATCAGCGCCGTGAGTCTAAATAATAATAATAAATAACACTATGTAACACAAGTTTTGTTCCCAGCTTTTTAATGTTATATTGCAATTGCTTATGTCTAAAACAAATTAAAAATTGCTTACATTCATCATAAACTTCGCTTTTGTGACCACGGCAACGAA
>JAJAGP010001602.1:0-36663 GCA_025084515.1 Ancistrus triradiatus | reverse complement strand
CATTTGAAAGTAGTGGTCCTTCCTAAGCTCCTCCTGTAATGGGTGTGGGGTGAAGTGTGAATACTGTCGTTATCAGAACCTGAATAGAGAATGAATTCACACCTGTCTGTCTAGGTCAGTTCCCCTTTGTCTGTGATGGCTGTTGCCCACTTACTATGCAATCCCAATCAATGAGATCATGTCTCTCCGTCTCTCAGGAAGGGCTATAGTGGCCCTATAGAACTGTAGTTATACAGCTACCTACAATTCTGTACAGTCCCAGAAAGTTCTAGATAACTCTGGACAGTTCTAGAAACTTCTTGATAGTTCTCACAATTCCAGAAGCTTCTTCAAGTATCTTGAAATATGGCGAATATCCTTAAAAATAGATCATTTTCAAAATATCATTGTGCTGACCACAAAAGCAAAGTTTACAGGGAATAATAACTTTTTTCTATTCATTTAGGGTACAAACAATCAGGAAAATTGTTACATGGTGTAATCATTAAAAATAAATACAAATCATTTATAAAATAGTAGTAGTTAGGGAAACACTAGTATTTAAAAATGATGATGATCATCATAATATTTTAATATAAATAATACACAATTACTACTAATATTATTAATAAAAAGTTAATAAAATCCCATTTTTTTTCCCCTCAGATTATTGAGAAGAGGAAGAAGATGGAGGCTGATGGGTGAGAGAAGCACACACACTCTAAACATTTTATTAAATGAGTTTACTGTAAGCGATACAGAGCGATATTTACACCTTAATTTCTCTCTTCCAGGGTCGACGTGAAGAGGCCGAAATATTAATCCTTATATGTTCATGTTCTAAATCACGTACCGAAGCTTGGCTGTAACGTTTAAAAATACAATCACAGCTCAAAAATAAACCAATAAAAAGCCTGTGTGTGCCAGAGAGCAGTCTGCTTTAATGAGCACGATGGGATGCGTTAATGGGGTTATAGGAACTCGAACCGCACTGCATCTGTACTGAACATAAGGAATAAAGGCGACATTATTAATAGTCTATTAGATAAGACTTGCTTCCTCAGAGCCGCTGCACATGTGTTTGGGCATCTGGAGAATCTACCAAAGCGCGAACTGTTAAATCAGTCCCCGGTCATTTCATCGTGGGCTGTCCTGGTCTCAAGTTTAATGTTATAATCTCACGGTTCTGAATTGATTTGTAACAAAGAAGATAAAGGCCTTCATCCATCAGAACACGGTGATGATTTCCTCCTCCACCACACTGACTTCTGGTTTATTCTACACACACACACACACATCATCATCATCATCTTATAAAAAACAAACTGATGATCTGAAGTCTTTCATAAACTGCAGTGCTTCAGAAATAACAAAACATGAGTTGGTGTCCCAGTACTTTTGGCAATATGAGGGTTTGTGTCCCAATATTTATAGTTTGTGCGAATTAAAGTATTTAAAATAAATTAGGGGAGAGTGTATGGGTGGAGGAAGCTGGATAATCAGGGGTGACGCAGGTGTGTTATTTTGTATTTACTCACCTGGAAGAGGAGGGAGTGGTGGATGATCAGCTCCTTGGTGAGCTGCACCATGTTTGTGTTAAAGGCGAGCTCGTGGAACAACGTGGGCACGAAAATGAGTGCCAGGTTATGAGCCGTCATCATGTTCACCTGACTGTGCATCTGTACACTGTAGGGACACACACACACACACACACACACACACGCACTTGCTGTTCAACACAAAAATCGATGTGAAACCGAACTCCAAGATCGGACAGAACTAGAATTATTATTGTTGTTGTTGTTAATATAGAACGATGATAACTCACCTGCAATTAACAACACATTAAAGAGGGCTCTTACCTGTACAGGTGAGCAAAGAGGGTGGCCAGGGTCATCCTGCTATCGGGGGGCAGTTGCTTCACCAACTGCCGATACACCCGCAGCCTTGCAGTAACATCATCCAGAACTACACACACACATGCGCGCACACACACCCTGGTTACAACCAAGCGGACTTTATAGAGCAGTCATGCAATTCCACTGACTTACCAGCAGATGGCGGCAGATACAGTAATGTTAGTGACTGATGAACAGCCGTGTGTGTGTGTGTGTTAGTTGTTTAGTTACCTGCTGCCTCGGCCCAGCTCGGCCGCTCTGATGGAGGGATGAGGTTCTCATCCTGTCGGAGGAAGTGTTTCAAAGCTCCTGCTGCCTCCAGCACGGCCTCCTCTCCTGTCTCCAGCACGGCCTCGCCCGGAGAAATCCGGAGCTCCTCCACCAACTGGGAGACCTTAATGACCGACCCACAACACCGGTACAACCCCTCCACCTTCAGCCCTAACACACACACACACACAGTTATTTCTAAATGATTTAGAGTAACGATGTGTGAGGACATGTCTGATAAAGAGCTGCAGGTGCAGGACAGGGCTAAGAGATTGGATACAGAAGGTGATTCTAATGGTGGCTGTGGTTCTAGTCGAGCTGGTGCTGGGTTATGGTGGTTCTGATGCTGGATGTGATTATGATGCCGCTCTGGTGTGCTAAATAACTAAATGTGTCTGCCACGGTATTTTCATGGTTGCCTGATACAGGTTTTTTAATGACCGATGGCAATATCCAGAGAGCAAGATGATGGGTGATGATGGCCAGTGTATGAAACGTCAGTATGTGTCATTTTTTTGCAGCCTATAAAAGTAATAATAATAAATGAGAGACGAAATTGCTGACTTTGGTGTTTATTTAAGCCATAAATGCACCGCTTCAGATAACAGCAGCATCTTGTTTATGGGGGAAAACAAAAACCTAAAATGTGGAAATACTTGATCAAAATAAAATGTTAGAGTTGTTGCACATGGTAGCAGCATGTTTTTGTTTTGTAATGCAGGAAAACGAAGTTTCTCTGTGTTTTCTCGGCCATCATTAAGTTTCGGCCTCATGAGGGCTAATAGGGGGCGCTGCTGATCATCTCAGGACGGCCTTAACTGGTCTGCTGGCCGTGGGCCGCCGGTTGTGATAGGTGCTCAGGTGCTGATTGTGCTCGTTATTGGGGTGGTGATGGTGAATGTGGGCGTGGTTTGATGGTGCTGGGGCAGGTTATTTTGGAGGTGGGTTTGATGGTCGTGTCCTCACCGTACATGCTGATGTGAGAGATGCAGCGGCGCACCTCGGGAGGAACCGATCCACAAATCCCCAAAGGAAGTCTGTACATGGAGTGACGGTTCCACTTCCTGTCGGTGGAGATGGCTTTAGAGATCAGGCTATGGAATTGGCTGCAGCTCTGCTCCCGCTCGAACCGCAGATACACCGTCCTGCACCGAAAGGAACGCCGTTATAACATTCGAAAACAAAGCGAGATGCAATAATATAACACAAGAAAACTTCTTCTCACTTTTCAGCTTCGGTAACTTCCACAACGTTCTCCGAATCGTTCAGCTCTGCAAAACACAGCCGAAAACATTTACAAATACAGAGCTGATAAAGTACGCTGTGTTCTTTGTATTGAGTGTGTGTGAGTGCGTGCGTGTGTGCGTGCGTGTGTGTGTGCGCGGTCCTCACTGTACTCGGTGTGCTGATCCAGGGCGATGGCTCCTCGGGGGCTGTGTGGCTGAGGGTAAATTAGAATTTCCCCCTTTCGGATCGTTACCCAAACCTCGGCGTGTTGAAGCCCGGTCCCCTCCCTCAGGAACAATCGGGACACGCCCATGACCCCCTCCAGCTCCTCATCATCCAGTGGTGCTGCCATGACGACCTGCACACGGGCACCGACACCGGCATGGTTCATTCACAATAAGCACAGCTCAGTGGAAAACATCAAGTAAGTGTTATCACGCAGGCCCACTCTGTGTTAGGTAACGTGACTAACTGCAGTTCCACTGGGGGATATGGGGGGCGCCCTGCTGTGACTGAAGGAGTAATGAAGGGGTTACCCTGATAACGTGGTGCATGTGACTCAGCATGGATTTTCGAGTTTCGGCGGTGCAGTACAGAGTGTCCGTCAGCGTCAGCATCTCAAACACGTGAGACTGCCTGCAACACACACACGCACACACACATGATCATGGTTCACATACAGTGGGGCAAAAAAGTATTTAGTCAGCCACTGATTGTGCAAGTACTCCTACTTAGAAAGATGAGAGAGGTCTGTAATTTTCATCATAGCTACACTTCAACTATGAGAGACAAAATGAGAAAAGAAATCCAGGAAATCACAGTGTAGGATTTTGAAAGAATTTAATTGTAAATCATGGTGTAAAATAAGTATTTGGTCAATAACAAAAGTTCAACTCAATACTTTGTAACATAACCTTTGTTGGCAATGACAGAGGTCAAACGTTTCCTGTAAGTCTTCACCAGGTTGGCACACACTGTAGCTGGTATTTTGGCCCATTCCTCCATGCAGATCTCCTCTAGAGCTGTGATGTTTTGGGGCAACACAGACTTTCAACTCCCTCCACAAATTTTCTATGAGATTGAGGTCTGGAGACGTTTTTCTGGACGGACTGGTAAGGGGGACCCCCAACCTTCCCAGGGACCTTTCTATGAGATTGAGGTCTGGAGACTGGCTAGGCCACTCCAGGACCTTGAAATGCTTTTTACGGAGCCACTCCTTCGTTGCCGGAGTGGTGTGTTTGGGATCATTGTCATGCTGGAAGACTCAGCCACGTTCCATCTTCAATGCTCTCACTGATGGAAGGTGGTTTTGGCTTAAAATCTCACGATACATGGCCCCGTTCATTCTTCCCTTAACACGGATCAGTCGTCCTGTCCCCTCTGCAGAAAAACATCCCCAAAGTATGATGTTTCCACCCCCATGCTTCACAGTAGGTATGGTGCAACTCAGCATTCTTCTTCCTCCAAACACGAACTCCAAACAAGTTGAGTTTTTACCAAAAAGTTCTATTTTGGTTTCATCTGACCACATGATATTCTCCCAATCCTCTGCTGGATCATCCATATGCTCTCTGGCAAACATCAGCTGGGCCTGGACATGTACTGGCTTAAGCAGAGGGGCACGCCTGACACTGCAGGATCTGAGTCTCTCTTGGCATAGTATGTTACTGATAGTAGCCTTGTTACTTTGGTCCCATCTCTCTGCAGGTCATTCATCAGGTCCCTCCGTGTAGTTCTGGGATTTTTGCTCACCGTTCTCATGATCATTTTGACCCCACAGGATGAGATCTTGCGTGGAGCCCCAGATCAAGGGGGATTATCAATGGTCTTGTATGTCTTACAGTTGCTCCCACAGTTGATTTATTCACACCAACCTGCTTGCCTATTGTAGATTCACTCTTCCCAGCCTGGTGCAGGTCTACAATTTTCTTCCTGATGTACTTCAACAGCTCTTTGGTCTTGGCCATGGTTGAGTTTGGAGTCTGACTGTTTGAGGCTGTGGACAGGTGTCTTTTATACAGATAATGAGGTCACACAGGTGCCGTTAACACAAGTAACCAGTGGAGGACAGAAGAGCTTCTTAAAGAAGGAGTTACAGGTCTGTGAGAGCCAGAAATCTTGCTGGTTTGTGGGTGACCAAATATTTATTTTTCACCATGATTTACAATTAAATTCTTTAAAAATCGAACAATGTGATTTCCTGGAATTCTGTCTCATTTTGTCTCTCATAGTTGAAGTGTACCTATGATGACAATTGCAGACCTCTCTCACCTTTCTTAGGAGAACTTGCACAGTCAGTGGCTGACTAAATATTTTTTTGCCCCACTGTAATTATATTTAATGAATTCCTTTTACCCTGAGCAGGATAAAAAGGGGTAAAATGGATCCTAATCCTATATTTAATATTTTATTTCATATGTTATTAGAAAATATTCTATTCATTTTAGTTTTCAATGCATAATGTGTTTGTACTGTGTGGATAAATATTATTCTTAGAATTTTAAAGAGCTATAAGGCTAATAAAATATCCGTTATTCTATGTAGTAATGTTTAAAACACTATTGAATTTAACATACAACACGATGTAATATTTTATACAATATTTCAATGTATTTACTATATTTTATGTGATTTAAAAACAATGATTAAAAAAACAATGATTTATAAAAGTAGATTTATTTCAAAAAAATAAATGCATTATTAAATGAATAATTGTAAATGAGAAATTGCAGTATATTTTATTTATTATTATTATATTGGGTGCTTTTAAATATATTTTTAATGATGAAATAATATAATTATAAAAAAATATTATTATTGGATCTGGTTAATAATACATTTAATAAAAATTGTAAAATATATATTTTTTAATACTATTATTATTTTATTGGGTATGTTTAATAATATTTAATGACAAATGTAATTATAATAATAAAAAAATATATATTTTACAATATTGCATATAGTTAATATAAACTATATGCACTATAAAATGTCATATAATTGTAACGTATACATTATTTATTATTGAAATGGATATATTTAATAATATATTTAATGATAAAAATATAAATGTGAAATAGAAATATATTGATATATTCCATAATATTTTAATAATAAAAAATACAATATAATTGCAACCTATAAATGTATTATTATTATTATTATTATATTGAATATATTTAGTAATATACTTAATGATAGAGAATTGAATATGACTATCTTGTGGCGTTTTGGACAAGCTGCGTTTACACCAAAACAAACTCTCTCTCTCTTACACACACACACACACACACACTCACACACTCACTCTGTGGACTGGTCGAATATGGAGATAACCTCTCTGAGCTCCAGAACATCGCATGCCGCCGAACCATTCTCCTGAGAGAACAAGAACCGTTCATTATCCAACCTGCCGTGGAGCTCCTCCAACCCTGTAACACACACACACACACACACACACACACACACACACACACATATAACTAAAGAAAACAGGACTATTTCCCTCCAAACATAGGAGTTCGGAGTGGCTCTGTCTGGCTCTACTGATGACGTTGGTATTTTTAGCTGGAGAGTGAGTTTTTATTAAAATACAAACATTACAATAGAAATTAAAATGGATACAAATATAATAAAGCGACATAAGAAAGTTAAACAAAAACCAAATAAATAAACAAATTTCAAATTTTAAGAGAAAATTTTAATTTGAAAGAAAATAAATTGACTACCTTTCAAATAAAAAAGTTAAAGAATCTAAAAGTCTAAACGTATCTAAAATGTTTGTAGGTGTTTTGGTTTTTAGTTTTACCTGTTTGTTCCTTCGTTTGTCTCTGATGATCGAAATCTGGAGCTTCTGCAACACACAGAGCAAAACAGCAATCTATAATTTATTTTAAAAACATAAGGGTGTGGGTTTAAGACCCTCAGGAGGATCTACAGCTTGGTGCCACAGAACTAAGTTTTTGTACAAATAAAATAAAAAAACCCTGATGGAATTAGTTCCAACACGTCGTTGTGAAATTAGGTTTGCCGTTCCGTGCTGATCTGGGATGCACTGGAGGTCGGGCCTTGGGTTGGTTCCCGACTTGTAGTGACGTTCACATCAAGCATCAGCATGGGTGAAGCGATGTGAGCACTGATTTTGACCTTTGCATGATCTCGGGATCGCCTCACCTACGTGCTCGTTGCAGCGGAGCAGCTCAGTCTGCAGAGCCTGGTCGGCATGTTCGGCGATGCTGATGGGCGAAGAGCCGTCAGTGCTCAGGACTCTGGCCCCGGAGCAGAGCAGTGAGAGGGTTTCCTCCACGTCAGCCCCACACACCACCTCACACAACCTCTACAACACACACACACACAGTAAGTCGGTAACAGCCGCGAGCTCAGGCAGTTATTTCGTAGCGTAGCCGGCCCCGGCGGACCTTATTGAGCAGGGCCTGGCTGCAGGACAGCGGGTGCACTTTTCGGTATGCCCCCCTGCAGTACTTGGCCTGGATGAAGGCGGCGCGTTGGTCCTGCGTAGCGTCCGGTTGGATCTGTTCCATGGCCGGGACGTTGTGAGCCCAAACGTTATTGGCGGCTTTGTTACCATAATACACAAACAGCTGCAGAGAGATCATTCGTTAGATTCCTATGATTATTTATCTTTATTATCTCCATTATATTTAGTGATGTCACACAGTACATCACTCACCTCGATTAAAGGTTCAGTCCAGACCTTACTGTCCAGCTTCAGGCTCCGTACTTTGGACCGGCTGCTCCCCAGAGACCGATGCAGTCCTGCAAAGAAGCCTCGTTATACAGGATCACCACCAGGTGGCGCACTAACGTTTATAAGCATGCGGTGGTACTGACCAGCGCAGGCCTCACAGATGACCATCAAGAGGTTGACGGAGGCCCATTCCGGGTTCGGGCTGCCGCAGTCGGCGCACACTTTGTTCCACGGACTTGACCACAGGCGCAGCGCCACCTCGCTGCAGGACAGGGCTCTTCGGATCACCTCGCTCAAAAGGTTCAACCACAATGTCAACTCCCGAGAGGAGTCGGCCGAAAAACTGGAACACGTGGATAATAAGAAGAATATTTAATAACAATTATATTGAATAATGAACAATATTTAATAAAATATGTATTAATAATATTTAATTATATTATTAATAATAATAATAATATTTATATTTCATATATGATTATTAGTAATAATATTAGTCATAACAACTAATAATAATAGTATTTAATAATACTCTTACATTATGATATTATTATTAATAATAATAATAATAATAATAATAATAATAATACATGAGGACATAACATGTTGAGAAACGTGGACTGAAAAACAATTCTATGAAAACTCAACAATAACAGCACAGACACCAGTAGAGGGCGCTGATGTGCTCTTTTGCATGCGGTTGCTTTGATATGCAAAATGTACTCCCTTTCTTTACTCGAGTCCAGTCCATCACAGGGATAAGAACAGGGTGCTGCAGCGGTGCCAGGGGATGATCACCCCACCAGCCTCCCTGATCTCAGACACACTAATCAGGCCTGCATGTGAAGCCTCAAACCCGAGTGCCCGCGGTTTATTAGATCTCTGCTCCACCCGAGCGTCCGCTCCTATAAAACTCACTAATAAAACTGAAATCAAAGGGAGGAGGAAGTTTAACTCACTTGAATGTTTTATACGGGGTAATGAGGCTGAAGCTGTGCCGGCCGATCTGCTTCACTGACGCAACGTTCATCGAAATAAACGTCGTCCCGAGACCAAGATTAAAGTCCTGCAGGAAAAAAATCATATGAAAACTGCTACATCAAAACATGATTGTGAAATACATTTAAACAAAAGCTCGATCCTTATTATGTTTGCATTGTGTTGTGGGAGGCAGAAAGGGCCAAAGTGGGTATACAGATTGTGGAAACAGCAAAGGGTCAAAAGCAGGATGGGATATTTACAGTGCTCTGGATTTACATACAGTCTGATTATGAGTGTGATTTTCGGGGAGTTTGTAGCTGTTCCCTGTGATCTGTACCTCTTTGCTGTTGTAAATCCACAGGTGGTGCCCGCAGATGGCACCGTACACTTTGCTGCGCTGCTCTTTCATGGCTAGCGGGCTGTGATGTAGCGGTGATGCTGGAGGTTCTCGTCCACGGGACGCCTGCAGCGACGAAACCCAACCCATCTGCACATCTGCAGGGACGGGAGGGTGTTAATAAAATAAAGTCTATATCAGTGGAACGGAGGAACTCCCCCGGTGATCTCACCTTCACTGTGAGCCATGAAGTCCAGGTGCTTCTTACGGAAATATATGGAGAACCGGCCTCGGTCCTGAACGCGGACGTTGGTGATGCTGGAGACGTGGAAAACGTACTCAGGAAATTTATCCTGGAACAAGAAAACAAGAGGGAGAGCAGAGTTCGAAACTTTAGCCTGAAAGCAGCAGCCAGAAATGAGACTAAAAAGAGTGAACAATAAAAGTAAGGAAAAAAGAAACTATAATAGTCAAAATAAAAGTAAGAAAAAGAAAAATATATACAAAAATATAAAATATAAATAACAATAAAATAATAGTAAATACAAATATAATAATAATGATGATAATAATAATAAGTAAAATAAAACTAAGAAAAAAAAAGAAAATAGTAAAATTAACAATAAAAAATAAAAGTAAGGTAAAATGGTAAATACAAATATAATAATGATGATATTAATAATAATAATAATAATAATAATAATAATAATAGTAAAAATAAAACTAAGAAAAAGAATGAAAATAGTAAAATTAACAATAAAAAATAAAAGCAAGGTAAAATGAAAAATAAAATAAAAAATAATACTGAGAAAATTCATGAAAAAAATCTTACACAGAGAAATTCAAAAAGAAGAAAGTAAAAATAAAAACTTTAAAAAGAATGAATGAAAGAAACAGACATGAATGAACTAAAGTAAGAAAGACAATTAGAAATTAGAAATCAGAATTAAACATATCAGGAAATTAAAAAATTATACCTGAAAATGCTAAAAAAGAAAAAAAGAATAAATAAATATATCTTGAATTACATCTATATAAAAATGAAGGAACTGACAAAGAAAGCAACAAAGATATTTAGAAATTAAAGAAGAAAAAAATGGGGAAAATTAGAAAAAGAAAACAATTAAAATAGAACAGCTAATATAAAAAATAAATATAAAAATAAAAAATAATATAAAAATATAAAAAATAAGGCAAAGGGGGACTCAAAGTGAATCAAAGCGGAAAAAGAACCCCAAAAAAGCACAAAAAATGAAAAGTCAATAAATAAAGAACAAATAATTAAAAAGGAAAAAAAGAATATTAAAATAATTTCATAATGAAAGAATGATCGAAGAAAGAACAAAGAGAAAAGGGGGAGGATTTCAGAAGAAATATGAGGAACTTCCTGCTTTCCTGGAAGGGTGATGTAACGAAGCGATGATGTAATAATGTGGTTATATAACAGATGCGTCATTTGCCACACTCACTGTGCGTTTTTTCCACAGTGACATCAGCTGCCCGTCGAACATGGCCCAGACAACGTTGTGCCTACAGGAAACAGGAAATGGCATCATTAGAGGTGAGACGCTGTGCCTCAGGGTGGCGCTATAGTGCAGTGTTTCGTAGCTTTAGCATGGTGCTGTAACAGAGTGCTGAAGCAGATCAGTAGGGGGGCGCTAAAACAGCAGACCGTTGAGATCCTGATTATTAGACGTATCTCTTCCTGCGTTATTACGTTTGAATCCGACAAACGTAACAATAAAGATTTTCCGTACTTGCGTCCTTTCCAGACATCCAGCCAGCTGGACCGAGACATGACGCTCTCGTGGTGAGAATTCTCCTGCGAATGCTCATTCCCGTCTCCTGAGGCTCGTTTCCTCCGACTCACTCGGATGGTGGCGGCCCTGCAAGACCACAGGAAGGACCAATGTTAACGATACCATAACCCGGTCCAACATGAGGTCAGACCCACGATTGACCCCTACCCGGTCAGGCCCAAGTCCCCATAAGGCCCTACATGGTTCTAATTGGAGCTCAAGCCCCTCTGCAGGTATCCCTATGAGTTCCAGTCCCTCTTATAGTACCCCTCACATTCCCCCCAACCAGTACCCCAGTCAGGTCATGTCACTCTACTGATACCCTTGTGAGGAGGTCAAGGCCTTCTCTTGGTATCCCAGTAAGGTCAAATCTCTCTTCTGGGATCCCTCAGATTCCCCCAGCTGGTACCCCAGTCAGGTCCTGTCTCTTTGCTGGCAACCCTTGGAGGGTTAGTTACTCTACTAGTTCCTGTGGCAGCTCAGATTCTTTTCAACTGGTAGGCCAATGAGGCCATGTTTCTCTACTCATACCATTGTGAGGTCAGGTCCCCCTAATGGAGTCCGTATGAGGTCATGTCCCTTCACTGGTGCCCCATGAGGTCATGTTTCTCAATTAATACTGCTTTGAGGTCAAATCCCTCTTTATTCACCCTCAAATTCCCCCAGCTGGTGCTCTAGTGATACCCTGTGTGGTCAGTCCCTGTACTTGTACCCATGAGTGGTCAGATCCCCTTTAGTTTTTCCAGTCAGGGTCATGGGGGTTCTGGCACCTAACCCCAGAGAAGATGGGAAAGAAGTGTGAGCCTGTCCGGGACGGATCACACACAGCATCAGGTGCTACAGGAGATCAGAGTCGGACTGCGCTCGGCCTTACCGGGGTTTCTTTGTGATGACGGGTTTGCGATGGACAGAGCTCTTCAGTGCTTCGGTTCCTCCGGGCTGAGGATTATTTACCTGGGGGGCTCTAAAAAAAAAAATTAAAACTAAACTTTTGAAAGTTTTTGATAGTAAATGCATGGTTCATGTGTTTTCGCACTCACGTCCCGGTGCTGGTCGAATCGTTACCCTCTTTGACGGCTTCGATGTTGAAGCTCTTGTCCGAGTTCGGGGAGGCCGGAGTCGCCGGGGCCTCGTCGGTCGAGGAATCAGAGGTACCGTCTGAGGGCATGAGTGGGTGCTGGGGGGTGAGCGTGGGTGTTAGAGGGCACTCGATGTTGTCTGCAGAGTCATGCCCGTTTGTGACGCCTGTGTCTTTAAGATCAAAGAGAAGATGAGTCACGGAAACGACCAAACATTCCTCACGTTCTGTTAGTACTTGTCTCGTGACCTGCTGCTGCTCTCTCATGCCTTCAGCTCTGTGGCATGGTGCATTACGTGTCCACAGTGGCCTAAAGTATGCCACCATTACACCATAAGGTAGGTCGGGAAGCAGAAGTCCAGCTTCATTAGGCGAGGCTTTGTTGTTCCAGACTAAATCTGCCCAGGTTTGGGAAGCCTGCTCCGATGTGGGCTTCTGCTGTTGTAGCCTATCCACATCCCAAGTTAGGATGTGTTGAGGTCTTTTTTGCTATAACAGTGATACAGAGCAGTCACAGTGGGGCAAAAAAGTATTTAGTCAGCCACTGATTGTGGAAGTTCTCCTACTTAGAAAGATGAGAGAGGTCTGTAATTTTCAGCATAGGTACACTTCAACTATGAGAGACAAAACGAGAAAAGAATCCAGGAAATCACATTGTAAGATTTTTAAAGAATTTAATTGTAAATTATGGTGGAAAATAAGTATGTGGTCAATAACAAAAGTTCAGCTCAGTACTTTGTAACACAACCTTTGTTGGCAATGACAGAGGTCAAATGTTTCTTGTAGGTCTTCAGCAGGTTGGCACACGCTGTAGCTGGTATTTTGGCCCATTCCTCCATGCAGATCTCCTCTAGAGCAGTGATGTTTTGGGGCAAACACGGACTTTTCAACTCCCTCCACAAATGTTCTTGGGATGCAACTCAGCATTCTTTTCTTCTTCCTCCAAACACGACGAGTTGAGTTTTTTTACCAAAAAGTTCTATTTTGGTTTCATCTGACCACATGATATTCTCCCAATCCTCTGCTGGATCATCCATATGCTCTCTCGGGCAAACCTCAGACGGGCCTGGACATGTACTGGCTTAAGCAGGGGGGGCACGCCTGACACTGCAGGATCTGAGTCCCTCTCGGCGTAGTGTGTTACTGATGGTAGCCTTGTTTACTTTGGTCCCAGCTCTCTGCAGGTCATTCATCAGGTCCCTCCGTGTAGTTCTAGGATTTTTGCTCACCGTTCTCATGATCATTTTGACCCCACAGGATGAGATCTTGCGTGGGAGCCCCAGATCGAGGGGAGATTATCAATGGTCTTGTATGTCTACAATTGCTCCCACAGTTGATTTATTCACACCACCTGCTTGCCTATTGTAGATTCACATCTTTCCAGCCTGGTACAGGTCTACAATTTTTTCTTCCTGGTGTCCTTCGAACAGCTCTTTGGTCTTGGCCATGGTTGAGTTTTGGAGTCTGAACTGTTTGAGGCTGTGTGGAAAGGTGACTTTTATAACGAGGTAAACAGGTGCCATTAATACAGGTAACAAGTGGAAGGACAGAAGAGCTTCTTAAAAAAAGAAGTTACAGGTCTGTGAGAGCCAGAAATCTTGCTTGTTTGTGGGCGAACCAAATACTTATTTTCCACCATGAATTTACAATTAAATTCTTTAAAAATCTCACAATGTGATTTCCTGGATATTTTTTTTCTCATTTTGTCTCTCATAGTTGAAGTGTACCTATGATGAAAATTACAGACCTCTCTCATCTTTTCTAAGTAGGAGAACTTGCACAAATCAGTGGCTGACTAAATACTTTTTTGCCCCCATTGTATCAGTTATCTTGTTTCGAGTTCTGTTTGGGATTTTTTTTTTTGACGATTGTCGGGTTTCGAGTATGGGAGGCCTCGGGATGATATTTGACCGCATACAACAGTCAATTGATCCCCAAGTCAAATTTGAACTCCTAGTAGTGATACGAGGGACACTAACAAATCAGCGATATGGTTTTTTTTTTACAGGAATTGGAGGACAGATTGGAGGACTTCCTTGGTGACCAGTTGCCAGATTTATCACCAATCGAGCATTTATGGGACCAGCTACGAGTGTGCAGGACCTACAGGCCCAGCTGTAAGATCTGTGGGTATCTCTTCTTGTATCCAGGCTAGAGGCGGCCTAACAGGGTAACCTTTCCATTTAATTGTACAGTTTTATCCTTATAATAAACTTATCCTTTTTCTCTAATAGTGTAATCACTTTCATATAAACACATATCAAGTTTAATTCAATTTCAACAACTTCTTGTTGGTGTGTTATTTTTTTAGTAGATTTCGTGGTGAAGTTAAATGATTACAGATAACACCTTTAATACCTACTGAAAAAACATTGTAGATGAACCCATTTTAAGCAGTTCTGAATCTCTTACTGCTGTGTGTTTTTGAGAGTGCTTTTTTACTGACGTCTGTGTGAGAGCCGGTTACATGCCGGTCTGATCTTTATCGTTTAACAATAGAGATTGTGTTTCTGGTTCTTCCAGAACTGAAGGAACAGTAAAAACATTCCACAGAGTGGCAGTCAGCATGTACCTTAATTAGGAAAACAAATAAGTCTTAAACCGTACCTGCGACTGTCACAGCTGCAGCGATTCTCTGGTTTGTCTCTGAATCGTCCGACAGCGAGACGTAACTGCAGGAACTGAGTCAGAACTCACGATTAACTTAAAGCCTCGTACAGACGTTATACAGGTTAATCGTAGCGTGATCTCTCACCTCTCAGTGGACAGGCTCCTGAACTCTTTATCCAGCCTGTAACGGGCCCTCGGTTTGGGGACTGGGGCCTCCATTGAACTTCAACGAAAAGGTCTGAGATGCTTCAGATAGAACATAATTAATGTAATTAAAATTTGACATTCCTTAAACTTTTCAAGCAGGTAAACGTACGGATTTAGAGCTGTTATGTAAAAATTACACAACAAAACACCATGTTTATCAGAAGTTCTCAGAGCTTCAGTCTTGTTTGTTTTTTTACTTTATTTTTTAACTGTGCAAGCATCTCTGTCTGCATGGGGGGCACTGCCAAGGCTGAAACCTGGGCACCTGCAGTGTAATGCTAACGTATTAGACGGCTACCCTGCCTGAACGCCCCGGGCATGTTTATGATTTGTACAAACGAGCCGAATGTGTTACGTGTTCGTTTGTTCCTGCAGAGGTTAAGTAACTTGCAGTTTTCGTTTAGAACATCCACAGAACGATTCGGGGGGCACAAACTTCTGCACAAGGCTGTCATAGTGTTAAATGAAAACATAACAGTAGGTCATACACTAGGTTAAGACTGTCTAGACTTAATTAACATCAGACTAAACTGTAATTAGTCTCCAGAGGTATAGTTTATTTATTTTATTTTTTTATTTTAACTTTTAACCTGATTTTTTATTTTATCTCAGTGCAAATTTGCCCTGGTTAAATAAAGGTTAAATATAAATAAAATGAAAAATTTGAAGGGTATTAAACCTGGTACATAAAAAGAGAAAATTTAGACAGCCAAAAGATGACCTACTGAAATCATTTTTTTGTTTTTTCTAAATCCGTAAACAAGATTTTAACTTGGTATTAATCTTTGATCTGTAAATACAAAGGTTGAATCTTTATGTAAGTTTTGTGTCATCATTTATCCAGATCAAGATTCAGATTTAGCTCTGACTCTGAGGTTTCAGTGATCCTAATCTGTGTTTTTCATTTTATAACTAAACTAAAATGTTATGATAAAAACCTAAAGTTCTGAACTATCTTGGTTAAGCTTCCTTTCTTTATCATTGGTAAGGAACATTAGATTGTAAACAGAGCCGCTCCTTAAATCAGCACATGAAATACATTTGCAAAAGCTTTCAACGACAATAATAATAATAATAATCTATTAAAATGGAGGTCATTTAATGAATAAGGGTTGTTTTTAACCAGAGGTCCTTACCTGTGAGCAGACTCGAGCTCGTAACTGAACTGAAGCCGTTCTCCTCATGCATGATCTAAACCTGCTGTTTCCGGTTCCACCGGTCCGACCCGTCCGACCCGTCCGCCTCCCATCAGCCCTCAGCATAACAATCCTTCCGATTTAGTGATGACATCATAAAATCATAGTGGCCTTATTTTGTTTTTGTTTCAGGTCACGTGCTGCCAGAGTGGTTAGCATTAGCAATAGCTCGTTCGTTTCAGTTTCTCCACCACAGAGTTCAGAAATCAGGAATCATATTATGATATGATTAGTTTATAAAAATAAAACAAACGAAAAAAGATTCTCAGAGATGTTTATGTATTGAATCAGGCTTTGAATCGGTGACTCATTTGGTTATGAACTTGATTCTGCCCACTGTCTTTCAGCCATTCAGTTATTCATTAAGTGATTCAATTAGTGACGTCCTAGATTCACTTCTCTTGTTCAGAGAGTCACTGCTTGGATTCATTTCCCTCTCGTTCAGTGATTCAGTGTTTGAATCAGTGAATCTCTTGGTAATGACTGGCATGCTGTCCTCTGAAGTAATCAATCAGTGAATCATTTGTTTGGTCATGACCAAGATTCATACTTTCTCAGTCAGGGAGTCATTTGTTTAGCCCACAGATTCACTTCTCTTTCGTTCAGAGAGTCACTGCTTGGATGAGTGAATCACTTGATTGTAAACATGATTCATTTCTCTGTCTTATAGCTTTTCAGTGATTCAGTCAGTGAATTGATTGGTGACGTTTTACATTTACTCAAGATTAATTTTTCTCTCTCTCAGTGAATCATTTAGTCATAAACATGATTCTGTCGTCTGTCTTTCAGCCATTCAGTGATTCATTCAGTGAATCATTTAATGACATCCAAGATTCACTTCTCTCATTCAGATAGTCACTGCTTGGACAAGGGAATCATTTGGTCAGGATTTGTTTTTCTCTCACTCAGTGGACCAGTATTTGAATCAGTGAATCTCGTGGTAATGATTCACATTTTCTTCTCCAAAATAGTCAGTCAGAATCAGAATCAGGTTTATTGCCAAGTAGGTTTTCACAAACAAGGAATTTGTTTAGGTGTATTGGTGCATGACAAAAAAGGAATAAAACAGAATAAATGACAAATTCTATTAAGTTAAATTATATTAAATATATGCATTAGGACATGCCTAATGTAAATAAGGTTCAGGCATTCACAGTTTGAGATTATGCATTGTTATAGCATACCAAGTGGAGTGGTACGCTATTATGGATATGTGCAAATAGGTTACTAAAATTGAGGCTGTCAGTGGGAAATCCGGGCGTTGTTGATGAGGCCGACTGCTGTTGGGAAGAAACTGTTTTTATGTCTTGCGGTTCTGGTCAGAGTAGATCTTAGCCTCTTGCCTGAAGGAAGTGTGCTGAATAGGTTATGTCCAGGATGAGAGGGATCAGCCATGATAAGTGAATTGTTTGGTCATGATCAAGATTCGCTCCTCCCTCAGTCAGTGAGTCGTTTGTTTATCCCCGAGATTCACTCCTCCTTCATTCAGCATGGTTAGCATTTGAATCAGTGATTTGTTTATTTATGACTCAGAATTATTTACCTCTGATTCAGTAAGTGGTGTCTGAGACAATGAATAATTCAGTTTTTAATTATTTTTAAAAATAAGTTAATTAAAGGATTGATTGGTTTATTAAGTAATTAATATTATCAATCAAGTTTATTTCATTATGAACCATGAACAGTTAAAAAAACATTCCCTGCATTGATTTAGAAAATTAAATATTTAACAAAAAAAAAAAAAAAAAATTTAAAAATAAAAAAAACGTTTTTTTTTTGGGCTGAAAGTCTGAGGGATTTTAACAGAATGTGATCTATAAGACCAATAATAATAACATGGGATGTTAAAAGAAATCAAATAATAAATCATGTTCATTTCACCGTACATTTTTCCTGATGTTGTCTCATTTTTTTTTTTGTTCTGGCTGAATTTGACATCATGTTCTAATTTTATCTTACCGATTTCTTTGTACACACGATAAAACCACTACTGCTGCATAGCTCTAATATTACTTTTACACGCTGTAGGATTTCTCATAACTTCTCATAACTTATTTCCCATAAGATCTTTCAGCATGTTCTCTCATTTCCTCCTGAAATGTTTTTATCGAGTTATGAGTTTGATGAGTTATAAAGGTGTTTGGTTTGTTAAAACTGGTTTGAGAAGGAAATCCTTCTGTTCAGTAAAGAAGGAAGTTCTGCAGTGACTGATGGTAAGAACTATTTTTAGATATTGATTTCACCTGCTTACTAATAATAACAACAAAGAATTTAAACATGAATATGATGTAATCAAATTATTTAATGATGTAAATTATATTTAAACTAGTAAAACAGAGGTGAACTTCTTGTTTGGTTCTGCAGTTATTTGTTATATTTATTTAAGTGGGAGTAAGGAAATTGAAAAATCATCATGTGATTGGGGAAAGGTAGAGGAGGAGAAAGGGCTTTATGGACCAACTTTGTAAGGAGGACATGCTAAAGTAACACAAGGAATAAGTGTATTAAACAGCGCAGGATCAAAACTGGGGCAACCTGAAAGGGCTCTTCCCCACCCCCATGATCTGTTGTGACAGTGTCTCTCCAACTGTTTCTACCTGCCTCCTTACCCCCCTGGCCTCCCTTATGGTTCTTTCCTTTTCTCTTCTGTCTTCCCGGCCCTCAACTCCCCCTTTCCCGTTTTCCCTGCCTTTTTTCCTTTCTTTCGCAGCTCCTACCCCCCCCCCCCACCCCCGGTTAGGTCCTTCCCCCCCCCTTCCCCCCCCCAGGGCCCCCCCCCCCTCCCCACCACCCCCTACCCCTCTCCCCTCCTACCCGTCCCTGGTCCTGTTGTTGCGCATTTATGCGCGATGGTGTGTAGACAAGTGACTCCCCCAACACTTTTGTTTCGTTTAGCACCGCACGCATTGTGTCCCCCTGTGTGCCCGTGTGAACTCCTCTTCCCCTCTTGAATGTGATTCACACCTATTCTTACTTTTTTGTCTCTGATTCGTTGTTATCGACCCTCTTTCGCTCCCTTTTCAGTGATGCCCATCCCGCCCCTCGCGGCCCATTCTTCACGGACACTCCACTTAACGACAGGCCACAGCCTTGCGGACCGGGAACCCCCCCTCGGTCTCGCCCCCTTCCACCTTTCTTTCTCAAACCTTCCCTTTTAGTTTGGTTTTGTTCTGTTTACGTATTATAATTATAACTGGATTATCACAAAATTTAATAACAATATTTTTTTAAAAATCTACTTCTTTCTATTTGTTCTTTTTGTAAGTTTCGTAGATTGCTCGAAAGATGTAGGATGGCAAAGTGTTTATATTTCTTTGTCTTTGACAAACCAAACTAAGTAAAAAGAAAAATGAGATGACGTTAAAATTAACGATGACTTGGGACCTTTCGAATTAAAAGAGAACCAAAGCTAACAAAGCTAACACAGATCCTTCGTAAATCGTACACCATACAGTGCAGAACGGAAATAACGAATCCTCGTTTCAGCAGCTTGTTGGCTTTTGTGCGATGATTACACATTACAGAAGAATTATTTCTTAAAATTATTATGTTAACACTGACGTATTTACTCGAATTGTTTTTGTCGGTTTTTTATAGAAGCAATAAGCACAAACAGCTGTAGGTTATAATGAGTTTTGCGTTACTACTTGTTCGTGGTTTTTATTGGTAGCTCGCAGTAGCTTAAATGCTATACCTTATTTACATATTTCTATTTATACACGATATTTAAAGCGTCCGTTTAAGTAGTTGCTTCAGTTTTCAGTAGATCTGGTAGTTGTTGGTGTGTGTTAAAGGACGCCGTTCTTCCAGATCCTCGATGGCTTTGGTAGAAAGACAATCCTGTGAGAACTTCTGCTCGAGCTCCTGCTGCACGTTCTTATACTGCTGCTAAAATAAACACGTTAGCATTAGCGTTAGCATTCAACTTACCGAACTTTTTTTTGCTTCAGAATGACCCGAGAGCAAACAAAACAAACATAAAACGAATAAATCGGACACTTTTATTTAACACTAGGCTTGAGATCTGAGATTTGAGATCTTTTAAACATCTCGTACCTCCTCTGAGATTTCTGGCAGCAACTTGCTGATGATCTGAACGATTTTGTTGAATGTCGGTCTTGAGGTCGGTTCCAGGCTCCAGCACATCTTCATAACTCTGTATCTGTTGGAAATGGTTTGGTTTGTAATCGTTTTACCACGTTTTATTTATCAGACAACTATAACAAACGTGCAGTGGTTTATAAAACAGAATACGTTGTTATCTCACATTTCAGGAGGACCGAAATCAGGCTGTGCCATCTGATAACCGCTTTTAATCATTTCGTAGAACCGGGCGTCCACCTTCAGCTCTGGGTACGGACTCCTACCTGCATATGTATTCATATATTCATAATATAACGGTTAATTTATGCGCAGTAACGCTTTTCTGCAACATAATGCCTTAAAGTTGACCGATGTAACGCAGATCCCAGAAGTTGAATCTGTTCATCTGGACATAGATGAACTATATATAGATCTATATCTAGATGAACAGATTCAACTTCTTGGATTTTCTTACCTGGATTATTGAGCATGCATCAAGACGATGTAACGCAGAAATTGAGAACAGAGTGGAACTGTTGTAAATGTAATCACCGAAATCTTGTGTGCTCTCGGCTCAAGTTTGCACTGGGTGATTTGTCCGTTTTTATAAAACTGTATGAACTATTAAGCATATAATTAACTATAAGTTTTTTAACTATTTATAATGTCTAAATGCCTGGACGATCTCCGCGGCTTCACCAGCAAACGCTGCCCTTCACGTGCACTTTAGCGACATCTCGTGGCAGAGCATGGCAGTGCAGTTCATCATACATTTCAGATTCCCTTCCAGTGTGATTTGGTACGAATACAAACCAAAAACTGATGTGAGGAAATATTTGTAATAATATAGTAAAAATGCTGTTTATTTATACAAGCTCAACACCATGATGCTTATAAGAATACAATATTTCTATAAAGAATATACTACTAACTATAGAAAACAGCATGTATTTGTTATAAAATGTGGAATCAATGCAACACCTTTACATACATATAAAGCTGTTAAAGCTATTAATACTCATATGCAGTCCATCTTTGTGCTGGTTTATAATTCAATATAAATAATTTTTCACTTTTTGATTTCAGTTGTCGGTAATACAGTTGCAGTACCAAGCAGCACCAAGGGTTCAATACCAAGCACTGAACCCAATTAGAGAACCACTGCTAATTTAATACAGTTTATTCAAATATTTAAAAACTGAAATGCAGGAAAATATACATTGTTTGAGCAGATAATATAATGTTAGTTTCTTAAATCGTGTCAGTCACCGAGAGAGAAGATTTCCCAGAGCAGGATGCCGTATGACCAGACGTCGCTCTGTACCGTGTAGAGACAGTGGAAGATACTCTCAGGAGACATCCACTTGACCGGCAACCTCGCCTTCAACACACACGCACACACACACACACACACACACACACACACATGAAAAATCTACTTTGATCAGTGCTTTGCTTGATTTATTTGATCTTTCACAGCACTGAGCTTTCATGCGTTACTCACGTTTCCTCTCACTACGTAGTTGGAATCGTTCACGATGTCCCGTGCCAGGCCGAAATCACAGATTTTAGCTGCGAGGGAGTCGGTGACGAGGACATTCCGAGCAGCTACATCTCTGTGAATACACTACACACACACACATGTAAATGATGTGTCTAATCTACTTAGAGTATGAATGTGGTTTTAATAGCGTTACGTTTTTGGAGGAGAGGAAGTCCATCCCCTGAGCCACTTGGGTGGAGAACCTCAGTAAATCGTCCACGTTTAGTTCAGATGGATCTTTTTGTGTGGGGCCGTTCGTACTTGGTCCCGCCCGCATGTCCACGTAACTGTAAGAACAAAAACACGTCGTGATTAAATATTAAACACAGTTATGAAAAACGTTTACTCATGAACTGAAGCGTTTGAATCAGTGAATCATTTGGTCATGATTCGGCATTCTGTCTTTTTGGGATTCAGCGATTCAGTGATTCATTCAGTGAATGGATTAGTGATGACCAAGATTCAAACCTCTCTCAGTCCGGGAGTCGTTTGTTCATCCCCTAGGTTCACTACACTCTCATTCAGAGAGTCACTGCATGGATGAGTGAATCATGGTCATATACTTGATTCCATCTTCTGTCTTTCAGACATTCAGTGATTCATTCAGCGAATCAATTAATGACCAAGATTCACTTCTCTTGTTTAGGAAGTCACTGCTTGGACGAAGGAATCATTTGGTTTGGATTTGTTTTGTTCTCGTTTCTTGGGTCAGTGTTTGAATCAGTGAATAAGTCCTTAGCGAGTCAGATTTACTCCCCTGTATCAGTGAATCATTTGGCCATGACCAATATTCGCTTCTCTCTCAGTCAGGGAGTTGTTTGTTTGTTCTTGTTCCTTGCGTCAGTGTTTGAATAAGTGAATCGATTGGTCATGACCAAGATTCATACTCTCTCAGTCCAGGAGTCGTTGACTATCCCCAAGATTCACTTCTCTCTCATTCAGAGAGTCACTTCTTGGATGAGGGATTCATTTGGTCAGGATTTGTTTTGTAATTTAATACAGACAGATTTTTGCACTAATCATGGCCGTGTATTTGAAGCATAAACATGGAATTGAAATTCTTGGAATTATGGACCCGGGTTTTGATAACCAAGCTTACTAGGTACACAAACACCTGAATTTAAAAAGTGTGAGGAACTGGCTGACTTCGAAACGCACTAAAACCTCGACACAGCAGAGGTGGAAACAAACCATTGTGATTCGATTCGTGTCCCGCCTCTGGTGAGGTGAGCTACGAGTTGCATCTCTCCAGGGGCTGTCCTACCTTCCATGAGTTTCCATGACTTTCCACAATGCCAGAAGCTCCTGACATCAGTTTACAAAAGGAAGAGCCAATCAGAAAGTGTCTTGCACCAAAACATTACGTGTTTATACCTGTTGGTGGCGTCGTTGAGCTCGTGGTCGTGCTGATCCGACATGTTTTTGTAGATGGATGAGGTTTGGTGTGTGTGGAAGGTGGAGTTCATAAACAGCGATGCTCTCCTGCGCAGGAAGTTCAGCAGATCTCCCTGACTGCAGTACTCTGTTATTAACAGCACCGGTCCTGTACAGCAAATCAATGATTAATCACCGATCAATTAATCAATTAATACGGTTATTGATCATGGAGAGTGAGCGGTGACCGGAACATTTAGATCTTAGAACCTGAGATCATCCAGTATTGTAGGAACAAATGATTAATAATTCATGCTCTCATGCCCTTCTGCCACTGTCAGTGTGAGGTTTGGTATGTTCTTTCCATGCTACGTGTTAGATTGGTGGTCATACCTCCGCAGGTACACGCCCCCAGCAGGTTGACGATGTTAGCGTGGGGCCCGAGGTGACTCAAAATCTTCAGCTCACACATCAGAGCTTCTTTCTCCTCCGAGTGAGCGCTCGCTGTGGAGAAACCAGAGCTGATCATTCATTAATGACACCGAATGTAATTAACTCATTTTTATATATATATATTTGGTATATAATGTTCGTACATTTCAATCTCTATAAAGCAATATATATATATATATATATATATATATATATATATATATATATATATTTCTATATAATAATCTAATTCAAAGTTCTTTGCATATCGGAAATGAATCAAAATATCAGAAGATGTTTTATATTATGCCAAACAAGCTCACGTTTCAGCATTTTCACTGCCACTCGAGTCACGCCATCATTTTTGTCCAGACCGTAAGCCGACGCTTCCACCACTTTGCCAAATGCACCTGCACCCAGCACCTGTCCTGCAACCAAAAAAAAAACCAAAACCAGAAAGTATTTTAGAGTTTAAAGTTTATTTCTGTTTATATATCAGAATGCCTTGCTTTGCATTGATCTATAAAGAGAATTTGGACTTTAACTGTAGAACAAAGTGTCTGGGATGGGCTATACTGCTTCAGGACATCAGCAGGATCTTTTAAAGGTTGTTCTTTTACAGGACTTTGTAGCTGAGAGAGAGCGTAAACGCAGTACCTTTTCTTAAACAGTGTTCCACTTTGGTACAGACACGTTTTGAGGATAACAAAGTGTGTCGTACCAAAAGTGAGTCTATCTCGAGGAAATTCCCACTTGTCATTGTAGGGGAGCTGTGTGGGGTCAACGTAGGTGTAATTATTGCCGTGGTTTATCTCCACGATCTTCCATCTGATTTCGTATTTGGGTTTCTGTAAAAAAAAACAAAAAAAAACAAAAAAAAAAACCACGCCATTCATTAAGGTTGCATCGATAACGTGTTATTTAATATTGTGCTCCCGTTTATAAAATATACACCTTTATAAAATATACTAATTAGTATCTCTATTTCACAGAGAAAAACCATTAACAATTAAAACTACCGATTTTGATAATAACTTTATAACGTTAGCTATCTGGTTGTAAATTAAATGTAAAGTTTCTGTTCAGCCTTAACTGAAGTTCTTTTTAAGCAAAAATCAAAGTTGAATTCGTTTAGATTCCGATAACCATGTGGTTCCACAACGTCTTTATATCAAGCCCTGTTTAATTGGCTTTAGTTTAATATCTCTCAATACGGACAGAAATTTTAGGAACAGCCCAAGTCTTGAGCATTTCCTAAAATAAGAACCCTAGATTCTGTAGCGTACACTACAGGCAGCATCAGATGTTCGTGCCGAGGTATATTTTCAAGCAGACTGATACACCATACCTGGATCAGTATCAATACATCCCTAGTTATATAAAATAGGCTAACAAGGTTTGATCCTGTACTAATAATCAATAGTCAATAATCAGTGATACCTGTTTGCATTTGTAGATACAAACTCCCAACAATATCAGGAGCAGAGCTGCGACGACCGAGGCTGAGCTGACGATGGTGATGAAGACCTGAGTGATCCAGTGTTTATGTTCAGGCACAGAAACTTCGAAATCTGAAATGGAACATGATTGGAAATTACAATTAAATCATGAGTGTGAGTGAGAAATTATATCAGCGCCGCCTTTTATTATTATTAGAGCGGCCGTCCTTGTTAGGCGCTAGACTCTCTGTCGTCCTGTGTCAGACCCTCCTTTTGGTTTTTCTTGGCCTGGGATAGGGCGAGATGCCACACCTACCCAAAACTCACAGCTCTAGGATTAAGCGCTGATCTATCCTGGTTCATATCCATGTTGAGGAAACTCGCCGTTATGCTGATCCGATGCCATTCAGGAAGGTGGTGAAGGACCAGGGAGTGAGGTGCCAGTCTGCACCTAGCAGTCCTTTGTGTAGTCGTGTTCTGCCTTGCCAGTCTAGTGCCCATGTTACAGGTAGAGATTACAACTACAGTCTAATATTTTACCATTTAACATCCATCTGATCAATGTTCATCCGCTTAAGAATTAGAATAGGAAATAAAAATCTGTCTTACATATATCTAATTCACGTCTGAATGACAGAACACTAGTACGAGCGAACCTGTGCGACGCCTGCTGACAGAAAAGAGAACTGCAGTCTTGAAAGGTTGAAAATGACATAGTAACATTTCATTCTCATTTTCGTTTTCGTTTTTAATAAATGTTGCAAGTTTTATAAAAGTGCCTAACCCTAACCCTAACCCTGGACCCATCCTGGAACTGACAAGGTCCAGGCCAGTAGGGGTCTCTGTTGCAAAGCGCAGGGATGATCACGTGCCCCTGTGCCACCCGAGTGTCCAGTATCCAATATTAATCCAAAAACAATTGGTCGTCTAAGTATTCGGTCAATTGTCTTAAAACACAGAATTATTTTTTGTAAGTATTTAAGTAGCTATACTTTCAAATCAACTTTATAAAAAAAGAATCCGAGATAAAATGAGGAACCGTCCTGAAACTAAATCTGCCAGTACTGATTTGCTCCATAATAATTACGATACAAATTCAGACGAGGGAGCAGTAGAAGGCTCTCACAGGGCGGATCGAAGGTGTAGGAGCTCCGTCGTTCTCCGGCGATGTTCACGGCTTCGCACTGGACGGTCAAGTTGGGATGAGGCTTTCCCGGGAACACACTCTCCACACGGCTAGAGAGGAACGGGTCAGGTTCTGGCTGTACCAGAGCATCCCGGGCGGAGGATAAAGTCGCCGGGGATGTGAGGCTTATATTACAGCCGTCGCTCCTGAAATTCAACAAGCCGCGTTACTGTTTATTAAATATTAAGCTTTATAATCACAATGCAGATTTACGCTACAGGACCGCCACCACGCTTAAAAGCTGGAAACATTTCTTGAAAAGTTTAAACTTTTGCGTAGACTCTCGGGTACGTACGTGGTGAGTTTCTCACACTGATGCCAGGTGATGTTCGGTGTTGGATATCCAGAGGCGCTACACGTTAGAGAGCCGTTCTTCCATTTAATTTCAACGCTGGGTTTCTCTACACAAACACAAACAAAAAAGTTCCTGATTCAAAATACGTTTATACGTATTACTTCTCCTATAATCCTATAATTTATTCAAATAATTCCCAAACTCAGAACTGTCCGTTCAAAATTGTTTTGCCCCCAAACTCGCTTCCGACTTTGAACCAATTAAGTTCGAATTCCCAGCTTCTGCTGTATTTCAGATCTTATTTGTAATACAGTCTATAGCGCCACCTGTGATCAAAAAGCATCCTGAACCATCCTTTTTATAAGAAACCGACTTCTTATTATAAAGTTGTGCTTAAACACAAATTCCTTTCCCATTAAGGTCGTTTAAGGTTGCTGTAGAGTACTTACGGTAGACGTGGACCTTAAATCGAATGGAGGCGTTCACTATGGAGCTCCTGGCATTAAAGACGTACCAGCCGCTCTCATCAGCTCTGATCCTCCTCAGTAAGAACGAAGCTTCACGTCTGTAACTGTTACAGTAACAAAACAAAGCCTATAATCATATCATATTATATTATATCAGGTGTGGTACTATATCGTATCGTATCGTTACAGCCCTGCTCTCTGTCAGATCAGACTGGTCTAACAGGATTAACCTCCTGTGGATTTCGCTGAAGGCCTGCTCGTAGGTGGAGGTGTTCTGAGGGCGGGGCGTGTCCCACCAAACGTCCTTTACAGTGGGGTGAGCGTCCACTCCCACCCTCAGAAACAGCAGCGCGCCCTCCATCACGTTCATAACGATGTCCGGTCCGTCAGCCTGCAGCATCGGACGGAGCCGGAGGTATGGTCTCGCTACAGAAACAACAAACAAACATTTTTGTAAAAATGAATATAGAAAACAATCAATGGATGTTATGAATATGTGTGTGTGTGTGTGTGTGTGTGTGTGCAGCTCTTACCCCTGACCCTGAGTGAGACGCTGGTTGTGTTTTCACCAGCCTTGTTCCTGCCGCTGCAGGTCAGATTACCGGAGTCCGACTCATTTAGGTTCGTTAGAGTTAGTACTCTTATGGAGCAGACCGAAGTGGTACAGTTGTTGCTCTTCTGCTGAACATCCAGCATCTATAAATCAATATATAATTAATATACAATCAACACACACCAGTGGATCCTACCGTGTGTTTAAAGCCCTGTGTGTGATGTCTGTATAGAACACTCATAAAAATAATCCTTACAGGGTCCTTATTATAATACTAGTTTGTGTTAGGGTGTGTTAGATTGTTAATGTGTGTAGATGGGTGTTAGGTCTGCATTACTGAATCCTAACCTTGTTCGCTGTGTGCCTCCAGGTGGCGCTGTAGGTGTTTGTTGATGTGTATTGAGGTGTGTTAGGATATGTTAGTGCAAATTAAAGTCTGTGTGTGTTTGTGGGTATTAGGGCATATTAGAGTGTGTCGGAGTGTTTTAGTGTGCGTGTTGTGTTTTTGAATCCTGACCGTGTTAGCTGAGTGCCTCTAGGTGGTGCTGAATATGTGTGTTAGCTTGTGTTGGTGTGTATTAGTGTGTGTTAGCGTGTTAGTTTGTATTAGGCGGTGCATTAGTGTGTATTGGTGTGTGTTAGTGCGTTTTGTGTTTCTGAATCTCGACATTATGCGAGTGCCTCCAGGTGGCGCTGTAGGTGTGTGTGTGTTAGTGTGTGTGTGTTGTATTTACAATGTTATCTGAGTGCCTCCAGGTGGCGCTGTAGGTGTGATCTGGGTTCTCTATGTAACAGTTGATCCGCAGCGTTTCCCCGGTAACAGCGACGTATTCGTCCATCTCTACGTAAACGCCCGGAGGATTTTGGACGCCTGTGTGGGAGCAAATGAGAGCTAATGAATAATGAGTAACGAGGCGCCCCCTGGAGTGGTGTATGGTAGGTGCTGGTGATGCCCTGACGTTTTCGGACGTTGATGATGAAGACGTCTGAGCGGTGCTGCTCTGATTGGACGGTGGCCATGCAGACGTATTTTCCGCTGTAGCTCAGTCTCACAGATCGGATCAGAATTCCTTTTTCCCGATCTGAGGTGTAATTTAGATCCGGAGGGAGCCTCGAACCGTCGGCCTTCTGCAGGGTGAGGTTTGTAACGCCTTGGATTTTGGGTACGCACTGGATCAGGAGGTCGGATCCTTCAGGCTCTACCAGGGTCTTCCAGACAGATTTAAACAGCGTTAGGGGTGCTGGGGAGAGAAAAACAAAAACCTTATTAATTATTAATCATTAACCGCCAATCACTCAGTGCTCAGGGTCTAACTAACCGGTAGCACGGGTCACAAGGTACGGACTAACTCTTTACAGGGCGCGCACACACGCGCACACACACACACACACACACACACACGCACAAACACACACACAAACACACTCTCTCTCTCTCTCTCTCAGGCTGTGACACTTTAGAGATGACAGTTGACCTAAGGCTTATCTTCTTAATATGGGATGAAACCCAAAGACACAGGGAGAACATGCAAACTTCACACAAGTAGCAGCTAGGCCAGAACTCAAACCCAGTTCTGGGATTTGAGGTAAGAGCATTAACCATAGCGCCACCATGCTGCCAGTTTTACAATTGTTATTGTTATTATTATTGACATAAATATAACTTTTTAATTTTGATATTGTTTTTTTTAATATTAGTGATCTTTTTGTCGTTTCTCTTATTATTATTATTATTATTATTATTATTATTATTATTATTATTATTATTAATAAACTTTTATCATTACTATTATAATTGTGATCAGTTTAATTATTATTTAATTTAAATTTAATTGTAATTATTAGTGTTATCTTTGTTATTATCATTATTATTGTTGTTAATGTTTTTTGTTATTATTAATATTGTTATTTATTATTATTATTATTATTATTATTATTATTATTATTATTATTATTGTTGTTGTTGTTGTTGTTGGTTGTTTTTCTATAATTGTTGTTGATATTAATATTATTACCAGATTCTTTAAAATGTCAAAAAATGCAAAAGAAGCACATTTTTATGGTATGCATGCTCTTTTTATTTATTTTTTCTTGCTTGAGTTACAGAGAGAAATTATAAAAATACAAGCATAAAACAATGTAGTAAAAGTTAATGAACAGAGCACAAATCACAGGTATAGTGTTAGCATCAATTACACATTTACTAAACAATAATACAAAATGGTTATTCGAAAAAATACAAAAGGTATAAAGTTTACTTGCTAAAATCAGTAAGAACATAATCTGTCTAAAAAAGCTGTGTTTTATTTGCTTATTACACTCATTAAGAGCAACAACAAAGCTGTGGGGATGATTGTCCTGTTTAGAAACCACCCACTCATTTGCCTGATACGTTTTAATCTTTACCTTCTGAGCTTTTTAATGATTAGCGTACGCGCTGTGTAACACGCCCTCAACGGGATTCTTATTAGACATTTCTAAATCTCGGCCCGTCACCTCACTGCTCTTTCTTGCTCGTGTCCTGGAGCTGCGTTGAGATCCTGGACACCTGAAAGAGTAGAGCCTGGTGATTCTCCACCAGGAGGCTCTGCTGACGTGCCATGTTCAGCAGGTGGTTCAGCTGGTGGTCCTGGGTCTCCTTCATGACCCGGAGCAGCTTGAGGATCTCGGTCTGGACGCTTGACTCCTCCTTGTTCTCCTGCACCAACTGGGTGAGGAGCTTCACCGTCTCACCGCTCCAGCTTCTGCCCTCCTGCTGCTCCTGCACCAGCTGCTTCAGCTCGGCCACGCCGCAGCACAGCGCCGACGGGCCCTGAGGAGACGACCCGTCCACCGGGCTCGGCGACAAGCCCGTGGCCATCTCGCCGGCGCCCCCTAGGTCCGGGTCCGCTAGAGGGGGCAGAGATACAGCAGTGTGGGTTAAGGGTCAGAGCTTCTTCTCGGGGCTCAGGAACGGCTCATCTTCATCACTCAGACGCCACACAACGCAAAACTAGGACACGCCCACTTATTTACCGATACTTAACAGCGCCCACGTTCCGAACAGATTGGATCCGGGTTTGTTTTTTTATTCCTGTGTTTGTTCTTAGAAACGAGAATTAAGCGGTTGATTAGATTTTTTCAAAGTTCTTTTTGCAACCCGCCTAGAGTGCCGACAGCAGCAAGGAAAAACTCTGCGAAGGACCAAAACTCGAAGAGGTGACACAGACCGGCTGGAACCAACCCTAACCGGGGTGCCAGTCCACCGCAGGGCACATACACACACACTAATAAACAAACCCAGGGCGACCATGGTGAGGAAAATTAAATTGAACAATTACTGAAGAATGCCTTGTTAAAGGGACGGTCAAGAGGACTTCCATGGATCTCAGGGTGGCACGAGGGTTTAAAACTCCAGCCCATGACTGTACGGACCCAGGTTCAAGTTCCAACAGTGGTGCCATCTGGCCAGCCCGGGCATCACATACAATCACGCTTGGCTGTCTTAAACGCATTAGAATCAGTGCCCAAGATTTAAAGGAAGCAGAGTGTTTACGTTTTGTGTGTAAGAAAAATTGAAATACAATCAAACACCAGCATATCTAAGGGACAGACAAACAGCCAGATCTGGAAGCATGGGACAGATGTGACGTTGTGTAAGTGTGTATTGTGTCACCGTGTTGCTCAGTCTGCGGTTTTTGGTTTTAAGGAAATGTGTGTTTGCGTTTGCGTGTGCGTGTGTGTGCGCGTGTGTGAGTGTGTTTTTGGTTTTAAGGAAATGTGCGTTTGCGTTTGCGTTTGCGTGTGCGCGCGCGCGCGTGCGTGCGTGTGTGTGTGTGTGTCTGAGGGAAAACGGACAAACGGACAAGTCGTGCAGGAAACACATTGCAGAGGGGGAGTCGATCTGGAGGGGCTGTTTCCCATTCCCACTCTCACTTCTCCCTCAACTCACCCCACACACACACACAGACACACAGACACACAGACACACACACACACACACACACCCCTGCCCTACACTATGCACTCCATAGTCGACTCTCCCTCATTTTCGATTTCACATAATCAAGGACTCTCACTTTTTGTGCACTTAAAATGAATTAATGTTATTTTTATTCTGCCTTTATGAATGTTTTTTGTTTCTCAAAACTGCACACACTTCCTAAAGCTGAATGAATGATCAAATAAGCCACAATATATAAGTTTTGCAGCGTAAAGTGCACAAATTTGTACTTTAATTCTTTAATGACTCAATGTCTTATTGAATATGTTAACACTTTATACTAAAATATTTGAACAGTAAAATATCTGCTTTTGCTCTAGTTATAGTCACACACCAATTTATGTGGCTACAGCACTTTTACACTTCTTGTTATCTTCAACCTAACCTATATATATATATATATATATATATATATAGTCATGTTAAACTGATAAATTTACTAAGTTATTAAATTACTAAGTAATTAAATCTGAAGAAAAAAATGTAGAAATAAAAAAAATAATTTAGAAATTCTGAATGATTATAGCAACGTTAGATATATAATAATCTACAAAATTTACTGGACTAAATAATGCCAAGAGACTGTCCTATTGTATTAAATTTATTCGTATAATTATTATTTTATTTATTGTATGTACTATTGTCTTATATTTGGTAGTTTTATATTCTCTATTTTATTATAGTTATTATTTTATTTATTATATCTTTTATTGTCTTATACTCTACATATTTTTATTTTTTCTATTTTATTATATTCTCCATAATATTGTATTCTCTGTAATTCATCATAGTCTATATTTTATTATATTTTATTGTATTCATTATCATTTTTTCTTTATTATATTCTCTGTTTTAATTATTCTGATTCACTTTTATCCTATTAACTATTATTACAAATTGATTATAACTGTAACGTAACAGTTTCTACCTGCTCTATCAACTCCAAACACAAACCAGCAGGTTATGAAGCCACGTCACTCAGAATGACAAATGTTAAACTTTTACCTAATCATGAGTTAAACGTCCAGACATTTTTCAACAAGACACTGCAAAACGAGCCAAATCAGAAAGGTTCGGACTGAAATATATGAATCCCTTCCAGTCTTTCTTTGAGGAACATTGTTTATAAGTATTTGGTGATAAACTGGAGATCCTCTGATCATCTTTACTCATCAGAGACTCAGGCTTTGCTCTTCTGGATGCTGCTTTTGGACCAAATCATGATTAGAATCACCTGCTAGAAATCACATCATTATTTAGTTTGTTTTTTCTCTTTACTAGCCCTAAATTGGCCCTAAACGTTTGTGTGGAATGTTGCCTGCAGGGCCTGCTGAAATGCACAACTGAATGATTATGAACCAGAAAAAAAACATGAATATTGTGTTTATGAATATTGTGTGTGTGTGTGTGTGTGTGTGTGTGTGTGTTAGGTGGTTAATTTTGATATAGAATGTTAATGTTATGAGAATCGGTGATGACGTTCCTGTATACTCTTTTGGCACAGCACACACACACCACCACACACACACACCACACACACACACACTGTAAGATTCATCAGTAGTAACATCTTATAGAAGAGTAAAACATGTTTTGGATTCAATAGAACATTGTATTAAACATTATTAATATTTTTATTTTTTAATCTAGTAGTTTATTGTTAATCCTATATAATAATTTTGGAAATAGATAGATAGATATATATAGATATTATATATATATATATATATATATATATATTTTTTTTTTTTAGGGGTAATATTGTGCAAAATTGTATACACTTTGTATATTTTATATTCTATAATCATAACCAAAACTTTTCCCTTTTTTTCTTTCTTTTTCTTTTTGGTAAATGTGTAAGTTACAATAATAATTAGCTAGATAAATACATTTATAAATAAATACTGCATTTGCATTACAAGTTTTTCTTGTTTTGCAGAAATGCTTTTATATTTTATTGCATTTGTTTTATTTATTTTTTTATTTTATTCAAATCCAACACAAATAGCTCAGATGTTTGTTTCTCTGCATAAGTCTTTATAACTTCTTCTTTGATAACACTTTCATTTAACTATGACCCTTATGAGGATAAGCATAAGGGAAATGTGATGAAACTTTTTTTGTTACAAAATATGTTATAGTTTGAAATATGAAGAAGGATTAAAGTAAATGCATAAAACAAACACAGTTATCTTTTTGCTTTTATTTCTTTGTTATACATGCATATGTGTGTGTGTGTGTGTGTGTGTGTGTGCGCACTTACTCTGAGAGCTGTAAGGCAGCAGGACGATGATTAGAGCGATGTACAGCATCTTTCTCTTCATCTCTCTCTCTCTCTGTGAAGCTGCAGAGTGACTGAACAACAAGTGTGTGTTCCAGCTTTATACACACACACGCACACACACACACACACACACACACACACAAACAGTTCCTCTTCAGTAAGGAGAACAGAGCTGATGATGAAACTTACCTTCGTTATAAATTGTGCTGAGCTGTTGCCTAATCACACGGCTGTGTTTATGTTACGTTCAGCTTTCAAAAACATGAGCCGAAAGTTTGTAGACACACCTGATAAGTGCCTGTCTTAGCCACACCTATTACTAACAGGTGCATAAATTGATGTTTTAATTGTTTATAGTACAGCAGGATGGTCCACGGGGTCGAGCTGAAGCTTGGGAGGTTGGAAATGGTTTCTCTGGTCCAAATGTGAGCCTGTTTGATTAGCTTTGGCCAAATTTAGATCCATTTCAGCTCCAAACTGCATGAGAAAATAACTTTAGGACAAATGTGAGCTTGGTGTTAGAGCCAAAAGTCCTTCAATGCAACAGCTCTTCTTCTGAGACGCTTGCACTAGCTTTTGGGACGTGACAGGTGGTGGAAAATAAGCCCTGGCTCACGGTTGGGATTCTAATTCATCTCAAAAGTGTGTGCTAGAGCTACCCATGGTTCTGTGCAAGTATCTGAGCAAGTTCCGAACCATTTCATTCGTTTTGTTTTAAGAGGGCAGAGGGCGGAATATCGATGAATGAGTGTGACTGAGAAGGAACAGAATGAGGGTGTCCAGATACTTTTGTCAGTCATATGCAAAGGAAACAGCACCATAATGTGACTGATGGATGCCACACTGATGTGATAACCAGCAGGTTTTTGGGCGTCCCCAAATTTGTGGGGCCGTATTGCGCTTGAATCGGATGAGACGGAGCGTTAGCGAAAGCGTGTGGTGAACTCTTGCACATCGTTTTGCAGACCACAGTGGTGAGAGTGTGGGTTTCTGCAGCTGTGTGCTGGTTCAGGGGGCCTCAAGAAAGAGGAATTTGGGCAGACTGGAAAAAAAACTCAGAAAAAAGCGGAAACTTGGGCCTGGATGCTCTGGAGGCCCCTGATGGGGACACAGCCGAGAGGGAAACTGGACTCACGTTTGTGATCGAGATTGTAAACCCTTTAAAATCCTGGGTTCTGCGTTTATTCCTCAAAACACGACTCTGACCTTTATAGAGATGTGAATAAGTGCTTAAACTAAAATCATGCAGGGTTTTAGGGTTCATCATTTTACTGATCAATAACCTAAAAGTCAGGCTTACCAATAACAGAGATAAAGATTAAAGGTGTGGATTCAGAGTCTGTGCTTCTCATGAACTGAGTTCAGAAGAACCAGGACATGTGCCATCAGAATTTAGAAGAAGTGGTAAAAGCTTACAATGAACCCTACAACCAGCAGCGCATTTGAAGCTCGGAGATACATTCGACAGAAAGTGAACAGTCTGTTCTTCTAGTGGACGTGAGAGAAATGTACAAGATTAAACAGTTAGAATAAGCCAGTTCAACACCGTTTTGCTGAAGTTGTTTATATATTTCCATATTTAAAACCAAACTCCAAATCAGAAAAAGTACAGCATGGAAAATGGAAATAAAAATAAACTGCCTTTAATTTCCTCGCAGACAGCATTTTTTCTGGATAAACATCCATTCCTGCAACACTTAACAAAAAGTTTAAGAGCAATGTAGGGCTAGTAGTGAGGTAAAATTAAATAATGATGTGATTTCAAACAAGCGATTATAATCATGATTTGGTCCAAAAGTAACATCCAGGAAAGAAGTAAAAATGATCAGAGGATCTCCAGTTTATCCACCAAAGTTTAAAAACAATGTTCCTCAAAGACAGACTGGAAGGGACTGATATATCTCAGTCTGAACCTTTCTGATTGGTCTTGTTGAAAGCTGTCAGCTTATGATGCATTAACACTATTCTCTAATATCCGTTTATTTTTGAATGACTTTTTATTGTACTTCTATATAAGAAGCTATAGGGGAAAGAAACAAAGCAGAAGTTTATTGTAATATAGTTGAGTGTTTAAGGTGGAACGTATGGAGCTAAAAATAAATATATTTATAGTTTGTGCTGATTAGGCTGAACAACTTCCTCAGCACCACTGGGTTGTGTAAGAATTGCACACAAACACACACACAACACCTGCACATACACAACATGTAAATATATCAAAGAATTATACAATAATATAAACTACACAACACACTAGCACTATATTTATAGTGTAACATATTTATTTTATCTTATTTACACTATTATTTACACATGTTTATGTGGAAATAATATCATATATTACACTGTTTTAAAACACAATAATTGAATAAATAAATAAATAAAATGCTAAATTAAATTCCTAGAATCACTCGCACACTTATCTACCTTAATGAATGCATTTATAATATATTTTATGCCATTATTTGCATTCGTTGAATAGGATTATCCTCTTTTCTTGAGAGTTTTCTTGATAATTTAATGTGCCTGATTTTTAAATAAGCACTGCGATAGATGTTTCTTTGCTGCTCTTTTGCCCTCTCTGCTGGTAAATTATAGGTATTGCACAACCATTATTTTGTTCATTAAGTTTTTCTCATTTTTGTCGTTATTTCAAAATCCATCCTGAAGGACAATTTTATTAATTATAAAATACAATTTGAAATATAGCTCAAAGTTCAGGTGAATTAAAT